>CAJPEX010001047.1:8894-22939 GCA_905338405.1 Notodromas monacha
AAAAAAAAAGCTGAATGTGGATACCAAAATAAAAGAAAATACATTCCACAATGTACAACTGCACAACTGATGTGTATGCATACACCCCTTCTTTCTCTGACATTGAAAATAAAATATCAGTAACAAGAATTGCAGCATAAGCCGGAATTATAGCAATTGCAGCAGTTACTGAACCCAATTTAAACCACAAGGTCTTCAGCCTGTTTCCAGATAAGGTTTAGTTGAATGAGCAATTTATAGAGAATCTTTGATGAGAAATCATATAAGGCCAACCGTTTATCTAGATCCTCTATAATTTCAGAAATGGTCTTTTCATTGAATTCCAAGTATTTTACGACAGCACGTGAAACCCACAACAAATTTACAAATTTATTTTATAAAGTTAGGACTTTGTCCTGGAATCAGGGATTAAATTATATTCAAATATTTTCCAAAAATGAAAAAAAGAAGCACATCATTTTCAAAGTCATAAGTCAGCAATTTGCACAAGGGATTGACATCACGGTGTGGCCCGAAATAATTGCTTCCTGGGTTCTGATTGACCATCACATCCCGGGATGGAAAATAACCAATCTTCCCACAAGACAAAACGCTCCCACTTGCGCAAAACCTGTACCTTTAGACAAGCTCAAAATACGACCATTACGAGAAAAACAAACGAAGAACGAAAAATTACAAAGAATGGCCTACACGAAAGGTAAAAAAAAAAGGATGATTCCAAAGTTTCGAGCCTTTTGCACTCGCCGTCACCCGAAATCATGGGCACACTTTTTTTTTGAAAAAGAATATTCATCAGTTCATTCTCAACTTTATAGCAGCAAGAATTTCACTTTTCAGGGTGGAAGAGTAAAAATAAAATAAAAAATCTGGAATTGTATACTGAATGTGCAGCGAAATCTGTTGCGCAAATACTGAACATTGGATTTATCGCATCAGAAAATTCCGCAAAATCGGCACACTATTTATTAAGCAGCATTGCAAAATTTGACGAAAATGTAATGCGACTTTTCAGCATGAAAACAGTACAACGAAATACTCGGAATTTCATTTAGTGTTGTGTTTTGAACGACGTGCGGTGAAAAAAATAACAAAAACTCGAGAATAACTTGTTTTCGGGATCGGGTTCCTTATTCCTTCAACAAAAATACTTTTGACTGACACAATTACACAGAACAATAGGAAATTAAAGAGTAAATTCGTACCCAAAAAGCTCGATGCATTCATCTATCATCTTTTTAAAATGCCAGCCCGCGGAAACTTTTACTAATGACCGTCTTACGGTACTCTCGAAACTTATGAATAATCCCTCGCAGCATCTCGTCCACACCACACCCAACACACAGAGGATGTCAAGTCTAAAAAAAAAAAAAAAAAAAAAACCCCCAAGGTGCGAGGGAAAAATATGAAGGTTANAAAAAAAAAAAAAAAAAACCCCAAGGTGCGAGGGAAAAATATGAAGGTTACGAGAGCAAAACGGGGCCCATCTCTGTCGGGATATATAGGCCTTGTTATGTAGAAAAGAATGAAGGCGTCTTCCGGCCGAACCCTGAGGCGGTGTCATCGGCAGACCAGGTCGGCGGATGTTTTTTTTCCCTTCCTTCCTTTCTTGTTTCGTTTATTCATTTTTTTGTTTTTTAAATACTACACATGTTTTTTTTTCAACTTTAATAATGCCTATGGCGACAGGCCAGACATGAGCACCCAGAGAAAATACCGGGAAACCGAGGCGTGTGCCTGCTGTTAATGCATGCGTGTTTCATTTCGGCTCGGGGAAAATTATGTGACTTCAAACTGGTCGAAAACGATGCTCTTCCAAGGATATATACTACAGTACACTACATTTTACTGCTGCACTTATTGGATACACAATATGTTGCGGAATGTCTCCGTGATTCTCGGGGAGTGACATATGTCACCCATTTGTGAATGAATGAATGAACAGAACACTTTATTTGCCGCTTTTTCAGCGTTCACAAGGTTCAATCAAGATTTCCACAACCAAATCCCCTTCCCACCCAACCCAAATCCACTCAATGACATTTTATTCACTTCATAAAAAAAAAAAAAAAATTGATAACGAAAATAAAAGAAAATACAATACAACATGAAATACAACTGGACATCTGGCATGTATGCATACACCCATTCATTCCCTGACATTGGTAAGAAAATATCCGTAAAAAAAAATTTTTAATTTAAAGCACAAGGTCTTCAGCTTGTTTCTGTATGAGGTTTAGTTGAATGAACAAATTACCATTTGTGAGAACCTCTTGATGTTGAGGTTATTCTATTCCTCTTGGTACAGTATAATGAGGATACATTGCAAACTTTCGATTTTCTAGGCTCTTAATCACGGAAAAACAAATTTCACTCTGCTGCCGAGTTTATGCATGTTTTAGAGTCGCTTTTTATTATGAGAAATGTGGGTGCGGCCTCGACGCTCTCAATAAATAATAGGCCGCAACGCAGCCTGTCCCAAATGGCAAATAAATGCAGGGGATTTTTAAAGAAATGTATGAAATTTCCGAAGAAATGTATGAAATTTCCGAAGAAATGTACGAAATCTTCAGAGGAAGTTCATTACAAATATTTGAAGAAATACACGAAATATTTGAAGAAATACACGAAATATTTGAAAACACACATGAAATATTTGCAGATATACAGGAAATCTATAGAGAAATTATTTTGAGCAGTACAAAATATTATATTTAAAGAAACCCTTTGAAGAAGCACGTGGAATATTTAAAGAAAACCTATGAAGAAATATACGAAATCTTCGAAGAAATGCAGAAATTATTCAAAGAAACATATACGGAATCATCGAAGAAATGCAGGAAATGTTTGAAGGAATATAGGAAATTTTTAAAGAAACAAAGGAAATCTTGAAAAAAAAAATCTGGAAAGATACAAACTATAAGTCTTTGAAGAAAAAAGAAAGAAAACTCTCTATAATGCTTATCCCGTCCAGAAAATATTTCTTTTCACATTAATCCATTGTATTCTCCCCGCTTCTTTGATTTTATGTTTGGAGAAACAATTAAAGTCTGAGGTATAGCATTTTCTCCAAAAATATCAAAACATATGATTAGTTTTCCCTCTCGAAATATCTTCTCAAAATTCATGCGCAAAAACCGTATAAACGTTATATAAAATACGTATCAGTATTAAACCTGTGCCTGTTTCCCCGACATTCATGAGTCTCAAAGTTTCAGGCTAATTGGTATCGGAAATCTACCGCCATAAATAAAGTCTTACACATATTTAAGTATAATTTATGGCAACATCTGTCGTGCATTGCTTGACAATTTTTAAAACCTCCGTCAAAAAAGGATTTTCTCCGAATGCAACCCCCGCGAAAACTCGTAGAGAATTTAGATTTCCTTCACCTTGAATCTGATTGTCTATAATATCGCACATAAACTCAAATGAATTCCTGAATGCTTCATCAAAAATCTAGGCAGTAAACGTGAAGCTAGTCAATCGTCAGATTTTCGTGGCAATTCGGTAGAAACGCGCCTCTCCGGAGCCGCGGTCGTCTCATTCTTCCCCACCCAGGAGCAAAACGGTAGGTATTATGCATTCCAAAAATATATATTTATTTTATTTTATTTCTTCCTTGTAGGCTTTTTCACGGACTTCAGATCAAAGGGCGATCCTTTATAGGGACCTTACCGTAAGCCGCGTACGGGGTTTATGCATTGGGTTGCGCTGCCTTAAATAAAGATGTCATCGACAGGTTGTGAATAAGTGGTTCTGTCATTGTCCAACTTCTAAGGTGTCAAACTAACGAGAGAAAAAAACACAGGGCAGTGAAGATTTTTTTAAAATTGTCACTACAGTTGGTGAGGAACGCGATTCTTGACACTTAAGTTCCTTAAAGACACAATATTGATCATAAAGTGGTCCCTTGAACTTGAGTCAGATGTCTGTGACGTAAAACCCCCATGACGATGTCATACACTGGTTGGTCCTTTCCAGGGGAAACCGTAATCAAGAAAATGGCAAACAAGGGAAAAAATTGGACTGCATAGAAGGTCTTGTCTGCCTAAAGGCTAAACACAGTACTGGTTTTAGATACAAACATCTATCATGCAAATGCAGTTTTAATGACTTACCCAAGTATTCTATTAGATCCTACTGGAAAAATTGTATCCCCAACAAACTTGACCAAACATGGCTCATAGTATGTGTATTAAAATATACTACCATTCACAATTGGAAATTATCCCCATTTTGTCCGAATTTTTTTTTTGTGTTGGAAAAATCCCAATGGGCCAATAATTTTTTCCTGGGAGAAAACAAATGTCGAAGATTACTTTTTTTCCTTTTGCAATTCAACCAATTTCCACAGTTGAATCAACCTGTCATTTATTAGCATACAATAATGTATTTTTGTGTGGCCTGCCAACAACTTGTACAGTCAGTGAGCCAGCAATTCTGGTCATGATATAACAGAACACATATTTTATGTTCAAAGCCTTCATTATGGTTTCTTGAATAGAGGATAATAAAACAATTTCCATGCCCAAGATTCCAAGATTAGGTCAACCCTCTCTCAATGAAATTCAAGGAATTTCTGTGTTATAACTAGTATTTCACCAGGGAACTTGAACTCAGTCTACAGACACTGCATTTTGGGGGTACTGCTACAGTATGTGACCAACCAGGAAAGGTCCCCTTTGGCATTAGGAGAAAATGGCAAACAAGAGAAAAAATTGGACTGCATCGAAGGTCTTGTCTGCCTGAAGGCTGAACACAGTACTGGTTTTAGATGCAAACATCTATCATGCAAATGCAGTTTTAATGACTTACCCAAGTATTCTATTAGATCCTACTGGAAGAATTGTATTCCCAACAAACTTGACCAAACATGGCTCATTGTATGTGTATTAAAATATACTACCATTCACAATTGGAAATTATCCCCATTTTGTCCGAAAAATTTTTTTTTGTTGGAAAAATCCCAATGGGCCAATAATTTTTTCCTGGGAGAAAACAAATGTCGAAGGTTACTTTTTTTTCCTTTTGCAATTCAACCAAATCCGACAGTTGAATCAACCAGCCATTTATTTTCATCCAATGATGTATTTTTGTGTGGCCTGCCAACAACTTGTACAGTCAGTGAGCCAGCCATTCTGGTCATGATATAACAGAACACATATTTTATGTTCAAAGCCTTCATTATGGTTTCTTGAATAGAGGATAATAAAACAATTTCCATGCCCAAGATTCCAAGATTAGGTCAACCCTCTCTCAATGAACACAAGGTTTGTTGCGAGTTTTTTAGTTCTATTTTTAGCTAACAAAATTGAGAACCCGAATTCTTGTCCTTGAGGACAAATTCCACTTTCTGTGAGAACCTTGGAAAACCTCAGTTCTCACGTAACTTACGGAAGCCTCCAAGGCTAACTTTCTCTGCTAAATCCTGTCGCTAAATCTTGTCCTTGAAGGACTGCTTTCCTGTTTCAAAAACTCATAATGTTTGTTACATTCCACTCCTGGCATTTTGCGTGTGTTGTTTTGACTGACTCTCGCGAAAATCAATCATCTGTTTGGACTTGTGTGAAATCTGAATTATACCAACCTAATAATAGGGTGATTCTCACCCCGGTTGTAGCCCGACCGAATTCTCGTGTTTGATTTCTTGATCTAAAATTCTAAATTCATATTTCTAAAAACGTAAATCACAAGTTTCAACTTTTATTTGTCAAGGATATTTTATTCCTGACACGGTTGGCTCATCTTCAGGCATTCTCAAAATAAATTCTCAGCAGCCCGCGAATAAATTCAAGAGGACGGATGACTTTGTCTGCCCCAGGCAATGCCTCATCACTCACCAGCAACAACAAAAAATTAAATGAAAAATAAGCATAAAAAAGACTATACCTTGCCGAATATTCCTGACTCTTAACGCTTGCCAGTACCGATTAACTCAATCCTGTCCGGAAGGATCACGTAGCCCAGGCAACCCCCGAATAACTTGATTCAAATTGAATTCCAAATTTTAAAATTACTGTGTGCTGAAGAAGATATGCATCGTCCCGCCATTTCCCGGAAGTACAAGGGATGGCTCGTGGAAGTGCCATAAATTGGATACAATTTTTTTGGTATTCATCCCATTTTGGTTCTTTCGGAAGCAACGATGAGACCGAAAAAAAAAAATCCACTGGAATATGATGATACACAAGAGACTCCGACATGCGGACGATTCGAATTAGGGACAATGAATCCGGTCAATATGGCTTGAGATATAGGAACACTTGGCCAACATTTTCCAGAATTTTTTTTCTTACATTTTGATATCACATGAACAAATTGAGCTATTTATCTTCACAAAAATTAAAAATGCATTTCATTATAAATTTAGTTTTATTCCTAATCAGAAACAGGGCTGATTTTTTGCTTATTTTGTCAGATTATCATATGTGCACAGTATAGCAAGACTTATTCTTGTTATTTGCCTTTTTAACTCCTTTTGATGCCAAAAAAATAAAATTTTATGTGATTTTCTTCCGCTCAGTTGTTTTCTGTGACTTGAAGTTGAGGGAAACAATTTTCATTCAATTTTCGGGGGACTTATTCCTAATTTTTTATCAACAGGAGAACCAATTAAATGCAGTACCATTTGTTGAAGACTACGGGAAATTAAGATCCTACATGCGGAACGTCTGATTGAAAAATATAAAATGTATTTCTCACTCCTCAAAATAAAAGATAACCTTCATTTAATGATATCTTCCGGTTTTTACACGTTCTAATAATTATAACTCAGTTGGAACAACTAGCGTATATTTTATACTGAGGTATCCGACTTCATGCGGTGAGGTCATGGGTGAATTTCTACCGGAATTCTATCGATCAAGGAAACAATAGCCCTTTGATGTGAAATTTCACTGAGACCTGGAATTTCAAAGCGCGAAACCGGAAAAACACGTCGAATAACATTAAAAAGTAGAAAAAGACAGTTGAAGACTTCCAGGCGTGGATCGCGCGAAACAGTTAGTGAACCTTCTTCGTGTTGAAAAAATAAAAAGAATTCAGCAAAAACTTGGCGAAATCGAAAGTTGATGCAAATTCCGTCTCGAAAAAATATCGAATTTTCTGAGCATTAGATTCTGGACGACAAATAGAATTGAAAAATACGGTCAAACTCCAAAGATTTTTATCCATGCAGCAGCTTACCGAGCGAACTTTCGTTGAAAAAAAAAAACAGTCAAAAATCCAAATTTCCTGCAATTTTAATTTTTGGAAATTAACGCATAGAGAGATCAGCGTTGCCAAAAGACAAATATTCCAAACACAGGCCGCACCAGTTTTTTTTATGTACAGTACAGTACTGTATATTCAATTACTGTACAGTAAATGTAGGGAAGAAGGATCCAAAATCAACTTCAACCTAGAATTATCCTCATCAATCACTGTGAGGGGAATCTATATACATATATACCGTATATACACCCGGTATATTTTTTCCTTGGCCTTTGTTCCACGACTGAAGAGAGCAAAGATCGCAAATCTCCAATAACGAAAAATGCTTCCGCACGCGTCAGAATCGAAGCTTTGAACGGTTGGTTGCGTGTATTTTCAATCCGATACTTCCTTGACTACTGTTTTATTTATTTATTTTTTCTTTTCTTTTCAAGGAGACAACAACGCGAAATTGAATTTTAAAACTGCTGATGACTCATATGTTCGTGCTTTCGATTTGATTGAATGCGACTTGACAAGCTGACACGATTCGACACAGGCTTGAATTCAGACGAAATATCACGATTCCGAGTAACCGACCTCTGTGTTGATTTCTTATCGAGCATGAAAAATTGCGCTCTTCTGTAACGAATTATAAATTATAATAAATGTAAAATACGGAAAAAGGGACTGCAAAAGTTCAATTATCAGGGACTACGAGAACATCGCATATAATTATTCGTCAACATTTCAACAAATCCATAATTTAAAAAATATCCTGAATACCTCGTGATTTTCAATATAGCCAGTTCATTTCTTTATGATAATTTAATCATCTTGCTAATGCCAGTTTTTCCTGCAAGCTGCAAGCTGATCCAGTTCATTTTAAGACGCAAAAATCTACACAGCACTGGAAGCCCAGAAAGCGCTAGAAGATTCTCAAATTATTTTTAGGTGTTCAAACCTTGGTAGGCTTCGTGTTTTCCTTTTATTTTATACAGGAAAAGAAAGGGGAAAAGTCTGGTTTCTGTCACAAGGTTTGCTCATCCATGGATGCCAACCAGGAGGCAGCAAGGACCTGGTTTTGTGTCTGGTTTTTTTCTCTTTTTTTGCAAGGTTTTGGTCATTCCTGATGATTTTAGCTTTTGGTGTTTGAGTTTAAAAAGGATGATTTTTGTCTCCCGAAGCATCAGAAAATTTTAAGCTATGACATTGGAAGGTTTCCCCCACTCTTGAACCCTGGGAATTTGAGGTTTTTTGTAAGAAAGTTTTGAGCAGGGTCTGGCCTGATATTTCTTCAAATGAGCCAGCTTCCTGTTGAAAGTGCAGCGTAATAAAAACAGTTATTTGGTTGATCCCAGAACTTTCTCAACCAGTGATTGTGAACTGGAAAATAAGAACTGCATCCTGGAAACAAACCATGAGAAATTATGTTTCAATAAAAAAAAAATTTTTCAAGTTGATTCAAATCAAGAAAACTCTGTTGCTGATTTTGTTGTTGATATTGTCTTTTCAAAATCTTCACACTTGTTTTTAGCTTTCTTCACGTAGCCTTTTTTTCTTTAAATAACTTAGCGAAGAGGTAAAGAAAAATTTTTGAGTACAGCACTGTACTGTGTTTTCTTAAAACGAGCGCAATGTAAAATCTTCCGTACTGGCTCAAAATGCCTCATTAAATCCACGAAAGCTTCTCGGGCGATTAAAGCAGTTTGACCATGAACTCGGCGTTCATCATCCAAAATCTTTCAGCGTCAGGAATGTGTGGGAAAAAAACAGAAGGGAAACAATCGTCAAGATGTGATTCTTGGTCAAGACCTTCACAGCTACATGGAGCAAGATGTGAAACCACAATAAGGGGAAGGCGTTTTGCTCCACTACGCGGAAGCTTATTTTCCAAAACCCAATTTCACGGGATTGTATTGTATTCTCGGAAAATTCGAGTACTGACACTGTGTTTTCATTTTCGAGTCTCTCTAGGGTCGGGGGTTTTTTTTAAATTTTAATTCTTCCAGTACTTGAAGGTTCCTCAGTAAAGAAATTTCTTTCAAGCGAGGATATTGATTCGAATGTAATGAATTCGAGCCTAGCAATTTGAATGCTTTTTTTTCATCTTTGTGTTCCTTTTAATATCTTTGTCGTTACATTAGAAATTTACAGGTGCTGTATATTTCACAACAAAAGCTTGATTATTACAAAAACCTTGTTTCTTCAGTTCCTATTAATTAAAAGCCTTACCAGTTTTTTTGGAAAAAATATATGACATGAAAGTACATGGACTTGTTCCAAGGGTATATTGAAGATGAGATTTCATAACGAAACGCAAAAAGGCCGTTATTTCAGTTTATGCATAATCCTTGCCAAAATCGGAAGCGGCGATTACTTTTTTTAGCATTTCTGAGAAAAGAGAAAACTGTACATCGGTGAAGCTTAAAAAACAAATAAAAATGGAATAAGTGTCAAGACCTTTACGTTAGAAACCAGCACATTTTGCGGAACGAATTTCCGGTTGTGCGGATGTGCGACGGTCTTATACATAACTGGATCTTTCAAGGGTGTGTTAAAAATACTGTACATATACTAACAAAGGAAGAAAACATGATGATGATGACGAGAAATTATCTTTCGGATTTGGAAAAGTCCTGAACATTTTCTTATGCTTGATTCTTTTAAATTTCCGCTTCCAAATGAAATATCCTTGATTTTAAAAGGTTCCCTGCGCATTTTTTGGGTCGCATTTCTCAATTTCCACAGAAGGGATTAAGATTTGAAATTCAGACTTGGATTTTGCGTCTCCTGTGAGGTTCTCATCGATGAACAGCATGCATGCGCAATTGAATAAATAATCGAAAAAACAATAGAAAAATAATCTTTCGTCAAGCTTTTTACAACGATTTTATCCATAGCGATACTGTATTACTAAAGCAAAGAATCAGGACTGATCCCAAAAAATATTATCCTGATGCATGAACAGCTTTTTAAAAGTAAATTAATAAATCACTTTGCACGAAATAGAGAGCGAGATAAATTGAGCACATTTCAGAGCATTTATTTTCACCAAAAAAAGACAACACATAATTTTTTTCAATGATCTGGGATATCGGCATCAGACAGATTTTGTTTGTTCGGAATATTTGAGACCTTGAATTTAGGGAATATTAGCGCTAATATAAACTTATCCGAGGTTATTTTATCTAGTCTCCAAAATTCTTCTTGAGACGATAAGAGCATATATAGATAGATGTACATGTATACGGAAAATATTTATACAATAATGAGATTGGAAGCTTTTTTTTTCTTGTGGCCGCGGTAACATAAATTGAATTTGTAGGAAGTTTTTCCAGTCACGTTTCAGAGCATGAGGAAAACGCTTTAATGGATACTTCGGAATCCTATTTCAATTCCCGAGGCAAAGCAAGGAAGAAAAGCGTTACGAGTGAAGTATAAATCATGAAAACTTGAGCCATATTATTGCAGCAGTAAGAGCATAACTTTCGATTGAAAGCCCAATTTGTTGTTTTTAATTAAATAACGCTTCACAGAAAGAGAGAAACTGAACGCTTCAACGTAAAAATTCATATATTCCTGTTATTAATTCGCAGCAGCGCGGGACAATAGGAGGAAAAACGTTCATATTCTTGTTCATTGAATCTTTCTTCTATTTATTCATTTATTCAATATTCTTCATTGCCTTATTTCATTCACACTTTATTACTCTCTGGACAAACAGAGCAGGAATTCACGGTGAAGGTCGTTCGGACTGTTGGACGCATCTTCTTTCTCACGCGCGGTCGTGAGCCAATTGGAAAATTATGGTTTCCGGCGACGATGAACGAGCAGTGGACACGCGCAATTGATGATACTGAGTTTCCTTTGCAGGGTTAAAAATGGAATAACTTTTTTTCTGAAGATGAGGTATAAAATGATTAGTGAATTTCTAAGCAAACGTTTCTAGAAAGAGCGGCCATCCAGACTCAAAAATCTGAGTGACCGAAAGAAAAATCAGTCGAGTCTCAAGACTGACGTCGCAAAAAAAGGTTAGTCTCACTGAAGATAACATAAAATGTAATAATTATCCAAGTGAAGAAATAATTAAACGTTTTTTTTTGCGTCTCGAGTGCTTTTTTGACTCTATTTAAGGGAAGATTTCACTCAATTCAGATGCGATACGAAATGATTGGAGAATTTCTGAGCAAAAATTCGTAGAAAGAGCAATCTAGAAATCTGACCAACTGAAAAATGTTTAGTCAAAACTTACTTGCCACAGGTGAGTAAAATGTTTGTTTCATAGAAGAATCCATTAAATATAATACTCAGTGAAGTGAAGAAATAATTACAAGTTCGTTACCTCAAGTGCTTTTTCACTCCTTTCAAATGACGATTTTTTTCAACTTATATTATGTATGAAATGATTAGGGGATTTCTAAGAAAAAATTCTTAAAAATGGCTTTCAAGTCTCTGAAAATCTAACTGACTGAAAAAAAGAATTAGTCAAGACTGAAGAGTGACTTTGCCGCAGAAAGGATAAAGGTTTGTTTCCCAAGGGAACTCATTAAATGTTACACTACAAATAATTGAACGTTATTTACCTCAAGTGCTTATTTCACTCATTTCAAGTGGAGATCCAATTCAAATAAATTCAACAGTCGTACCCCACAATTAGTCGGTTTAACAATTGGTCGCCTGTCCTACAATTGGTCAATCTAATTCCCTCGGATTTTCAATGACCTTTGACCCGGGAAGGTCAACGCACTCCGTGGAGAAGGAATAAAATTGAAACAATCAAGCAGCTGACATCTCTTCGAAATATTTTTCAACAAAATTTGAATCACAAATCTGGCTCGAAGATTTACAACCCTCAAATTTTTAAACGTGTAAAAAATAATAATAACTCGTTCAAATAATGTGCTTCAATTGAAAAACATGCCTGGAACATGTTATACGTTCTTTAAACATCTTTCTTGTTTTCTTTCACACAAAAATACGTTTAACACGGGTAATATAAATAAAAACCCGTGGTGTGAGTTGGACGGAAGTTTCCTTGAATTCCCGAAATCATTATACTGTACAATTCCGCATGAGCGGGCCCTTGAATTGGTGGGATTACGGTTACGGCTTGAGGTCATGGGTTCACTTCCTGCTGCTGGGGAATGTGATGAGACAATGGGTTTTATTTTTCCGTCAGAAAGCCAATTAAGTTGTTCGCAAGGTATATTACTTAGACAGTCGAATGTTTTTCAAGTCACAATAAGCGCCTTCGCTGCTTTGATAAAAGCAATTTTTTTTTTCACAGTAACTTCCATGCGGATGTCTTATACAGTAAAATCTTATTGTTACAACAAATACCATTACAATTAATTTTTTAGTATAACAAACTTTTTTCAAAGTACCAGCAGATATCCTACAGGGTACATGTTATAAAAATCCCATTATAACAAAACTCACCAATTCCATTATAGCGAACTTTTAAAGGAACGTATGATTTCTTGAAGAATCCCCAATGAATGCAGGCACAGTCTCAAATTTCCCATTCAAAATGGGACTGTGACTGGCTCTTGGGACACAAAGTGGAATCAAGGATAAAAATTATTCAAAATCCACCTGAAAATTTTCTCCTGGGTTAGGAAAGATGGTGGGGGGAGGAGAAAAAACGAACCCAACAAAACTCATGTTAAAAAAGGGCTTGTATGTTTGAGAAACCTTGTCCTGGAGCTTACAAATTGAAAGCTTTTTTGGAACATCCCCCCTCATAAATTGCTTAGAAAAATCTCATCAACAGAAAGGACTGGTGTTGACCAGTTATTATTCAGAATAAATGTTTGTGATTAACATTTAAACTCTTCTTTGAAGATTGCAGTTTTTTAAATGCCAAAAAACAGCTGAAAAGGTTTTAAAAGGATGATGTTAAATTTATGCAGGTTTAATTTTTAAAAAATCTTCCAATCAGTCAAAAATTTCAAAAATCTTCTTATAAAAAAGTATTTGTTATAAAAAACTTTTTCTGGAGTCCCCACGAGTTTGTTGTGACAAGATTTCACCGTAGTAACATAAAAAATTTTGGAAAAATTAATTTCCATTACAAGAATCAAAATGCCTCATTTTCAAGTGTGCCGCTCAAAACAAAAAAGCAAACACAATCAAATGATAAAATCGAAAAGTCATTCAACTGAAAAAAGCAGCGATCAACTCACTCAAAACTAAAGCATGATAACTACAGTATTTTCCTCTCGGGAAGATAGTTTCAAAGATTTCATCAATGAAATCTACTATAATAAAGTTACTTGCCATCCTCGGTTCGCAGTTTTTTTAATTTTCACAGGCCCTCCCTTCCTTCCTGCGCCTTACCTCCCTCCCACAGAGCCCCAGAGAGGCCTGCAGGAGGGTCCCGTTTCCCGGCGCATTGAATTGAAAAAATTGTTAAAAATTCAATTTTTGATAAAATGCACTTTTTAAAACTTTAAAAGAAGCGCCATGATGTTTCCTGTGTTTCCCTTTTTCTCTGCAAAATTGGCCAAGTTACAATGAAAATTCCAAAACATTTTTCAAAATCGTGGATAATTTGAGAAAAAAACACTTTTACATTTGTAATTTTAACTTTTTGAGTTTTCAACATTTCACAATGAAAAAAATATTTAAATTTTTAAAACATCCAAGCGCATTCACCTTCTGAAAATAATTGATATTGAATGAATGAAGAGAAAATTATCATGAGATGAAGTGAAAAACGGGAGGAGGGTGGAAAAACCCGTTTCCCATTTTTTAAACTTCACAAATTTAGCAAAAATTGAATTTGTCATAAAGTCAAAAATTTCTTCAAATGTAGCATGCGCCATTCAATTTGAAACATTTCCTTCTTT
>CAJPEX010001047.1:23159-57479 GCA_905338405.1 Notodromas monacha
TTAAACGTGTAAAAAATAATAATAACTCGTTCAAATAATGTGCTTCAATTGAAAAACATGCCTGGAACATGTTATACGTTCTTTAAACATCTTTCTTGTTTTCTTTCACACAAAAATACGTTTAACACGGGTAATATAAATAAAAACCCGTGGTGTGAGTTGGACGGAAGTTTCCTTGAATTCCCGAAATCATTATACTGTACAATTCCGCATGAGCGGGCCCTTGAATTGGTGGGATTACGGTTACGGCTTGAGGTCATGGGTTCACTTCCTGCTGCTGGGGAATGTGATGAGACAATGGGTTTTATTTTTCCGTCAGAAAGCCAATTAAGTTGTTCGCAAGGTATATTACTTAGACAGTCGAATGTTTTTCAAGTCACAATAAGCGCCTTCGCTGCTTTGATAAAAGCAATTTTTTTTTTTCACAGTAACTTCCATGCGGATGTCTTATACAGTAAAATCTTATTGTTACAACAAATACCATTACAACAAATTCTTCAGTATAACAAACTTTTTTCAAAGTACCAGCAGATATCCTACAGGGTACATATGTTACAAAAAATCCCATTATAACAAAACTCACCAATTCCATTATAGCAAACTTTTAAAGGAACGTATGATTTCTTGAAGAATCCCCAATGAATGCAGGCACAGTTTCAAATTTCCCATTCAAAATGGGACTGTGACGGGCTCTTGAAACAAAAGGTGGAATCAAGGATAAAAATTATTCAAAATCCACCTGAATTTTCTCCTGGGTTAGGAAAGATGGTGGGGGGAGGAGAAAAAAATGAATCCAACAAAACTCATGTCAAAAAGGGGTTGTATTTTTGAGAAACCCTATGCTGAGGCTTAGAAATTGTAAGCTTTTTTGGAACATCCCCCCTTATAAATTGCTTAGAAAAACCTCGTCAACAAAAATGGCTGGTGTTGACCAGTTATTATTCAGAATAAATGTTTGTGATTAACATTTAAACTCATTTTTGAAGATTGCAGTTTTTTAAATGCCAAAAAACAGCTGAAAAGGTTTTAAAAGGATGATGTTAAATTTATGCTGGTTTAATTTTTAGAAAATCTTCCAATCAGTCGAAAATTTTCTTATAAAAAATTATTTGCGATAAGAAACTTTTTCTGGAGTCCTCACGAGTTTGTTGTAACAAGATTTCACCGTAGTAACATAAAAAAATCTTGGAAAAATTAAATTCCATTACAAGAATCAAAATACCTCATTTTCAAGTGTGTCGCTCAAAACAAAAAGAAAACACAATCAAATGATAAAATTGAAAAGTCATTCAACTGAAAAAAGTAGCGGTCAACTCACTCAAAACTAAAGCATGATAACTACAGTGTTTTCCTCTAGGGAAGATAGTTTCAAAGATTTCATCAATGAATACTGTATCTTGAAATAGAGTTAGCATCAGGCATAACTCGGTTTAAGGCTACGATTCTTTTGAACGAACATCGAGGACAATAAAATGACTCAATACAAATATTTGCTGAGACTATTTCTTTAATGGCAGCTTTGTATTATACTTTGGAAAATTATTCCCGACAAATTGACATATTTCCGATGTAACCGTCACATTCTTTATATTCTCACCAGCACAGAAATTGACAATGCCAGAGAGTATTTTTCATTAGAATATTTTTCGTTGGTTCTCAGATTTTACATAATTGTCAAAATGAGATTTTTCGAAAATTTATATGGCCTGCAAATTCCGCATTTTACTAACACACGCCGATTGCTCATGAAGTCTGGTACTCATTCGCAGATTTTTCGTCATTTCGATTCAATTTTCAAAAACGAAAAGCTTCGAACTTCCTTAAAAACCGTACACTCGAAAGGAAATGAAAATCACAGAGGTTCATTTAGTTATCAAATCATCCTCCCAACGCAAATCTCCGAACGTCAGTTTACAAATAAAACATTATTAGTCATCGTCACGACACAAAAATAAAAACGTCATAAACTCGTGATCAGAGCTTGACGACTGATGAAGAACAAGTTTTCCGACAGTAAAAACATTGCAATTTTAATTCGTAATCGCTTTCGGTTCCCAAGAAATCAGCATCAGCACGAGTATATACACAGGTGCTCTTTGTTCTCGGAAAATAAGTAGGAGGATTTTTCCAACCATAACATCCGTCTTTGACACCACAAGTGACTTAGTGGATGAACAAACTCGGACGAATGAGCAATGAATATTCAAGGAGTTCGCGAGCATTGCTGACGTCATTCGAGGGCACTGGCACCACTTTGTCACCCAGACCGCAAGATAATTTGAGTAATGAGCAGCGTGCGTGGACATCCCAAGGGTTGGGGGGTTTATTTTCTGGAAACATTCCAGGGTTCCCGAATTTTTGAATCGAACCAACAGCACTAAATCTAAACGTTACATACTTTTGACAAGCTACATCAGTATTCCCCCAACCTGTTTGGTCCACAGATTTTTTTTTGGGGGGAAATTTTCTGCAGCATAATAAATTTATTAAAAGTAGCAGTGAAGTATGTCGTTTTTATTTGAAATTTCAAAGATAGAATGGCAGTTCAAATTGATGCGAAATGAAGGTTAATTGTTTTTCCAAAAACTCTTTTGGACAAATTTGCACATGCTAAAACAAATATGAATTTTCATTCTCCCAAACTTTCCTAATTTTTTTTAGAACATCTCACTATTGCTGCTTCATTGGTTCTTCCACGTAAGTTTTTTGCCAGTCTGTGGGAAACTTTCTCCAGCATAATAAATTCATCAGAAGTAGCAATGAAGTATGTCATCTTTATTTGAAATTTTAAAGATAGAATGGCAGTTTAAATCATCTAATGAGAAATGAAGGCTAGAATTTTTTCCCAATAACTCTTCAGACAAATTTTCACTTGCTGAAGCAAATATCAATTTTTCATTCTCAGAATCTTTCCTAATTTTTTGAGAACATCCCACTGTATAGCTGCTTCATTGGTTCTTCCACATAAGTTTTTTGCAGGTCCACGGGAAATTTTCTTCAGCATGATACATTTTTCAGAAGTAGCAATAAAGTCTGTCATCTTCATCTGAAATTTAAGAAAGACAATGGCAGTTTAAATTATCTGATGAAAATGGAAGTTAACTTTTCTCCTAATAAGGATTCAGACAAAGTTTCACCTACTGTAATATTTGTTACTGACATATTGCATTGCATCGTTTCAAATATTTCCTACTCTGCACTAATTTACGAAGTACTTTTCTGAGTGGGAGATACCTGATACACAGTACCGTAACTTTTCCTTCTGGCGTATCAAGTCATATTACTGTGAAAACTACCAATAAAAAAGTATTATTTCCTCAAAAAAGGAAAAAAAATCGAGATTAAGCATTCCTCTCATATATTGCCAGTTTTTTGTCGTAAAAATTATTTATTTCTTATTAGCTTAATTACGGGCAATTTTATTTTTAGTCAATGAAAACCTGAAGCAAAAAAATGAGAAAGGGAAAAAAACGAATAACAGACCAAAATCATCCTAAGCAACGGATTTCAAGAAAAAATCACGAAATTGCAAATCAACATGTCGTAGTTTCCACTCCAACTTTTTGCATTTTTATTTATTAAATATACCGATAGATGGTTTTATAAGTTTTCATCTGATATGAAAAACATAATAATATTCTACAGAAAAACAAAATTTCATTTTTTAAACTCTCGCAAAAAAATTGCATCATAATACTCTTCTTTGAAATGAGTTCGAGACTCTGGCCATAAGGGAAAGTTCTCAGTATTCATTGTTCAGTGTCTCGAACAAATTTCTTAAAAATCTAAAAAATAAAATGCTTCAAAGAACACGAGGGATACTTTTATTTGCTTTAAACGACGTTATGATTTTTTGGGACGCACGGCAGTGGGACAACCCTTGTATATTTCACTGGCTTGAAAATTGTGGTATGTTTTATAGAGATAATGTATCAGCTTTTTGCTGACTTGGTTTTAAGATATGGAATACAATATTCACACTTTAAAGACTGAATTTTTATGCACTATTCTGACTTGTTATTCAGAAGAGGAAATTATTCTCTGGATGGGGAAACCTGTTGAGGAAAAATCCCCAGAAACATCTTTTTAAAATTCGTGAACAAGCTGACATTTTTTTTTAATCACGTTTTTTTATTTTTTTTTACCCTGAACAGATTTTATTTTCTTGAAATCCCCGCCTAAAACCAGGGTGCGTCCTATTCACGTTCGCACGCATAAAACCCGTATTTATTGCAGCCACTTAAATGCGGCAATCGAAGATCTAATGCACACAACATGAATGAATTGCGTCAATTCAAATGTTAGAGGATCACTTGATACCGACTGAATTTAGGAAACAAATAAAGAGAAAAGAAACGACTCATTTAGGGGGAAAGAACAACGCTTTTTTATTTTTACAATAGTACAGAACTCGTCCTCTCTTCCGTCGAATCACGGAAGTCGTGACTGGCGTCTTTCTTCTCGCTAAGGAAGTGCAATTCGCAAACACGAGTCGAGTCGAACCGACGTCAAGACAGCAGTCAATTGTCCAACCGCAGTATAGTAGTAATTTCCCGCCGTTGCCGCGGGTTAAGTACAGTACAGTAATGATAAACAAAGAGAAGAAGCCGCGACCTTGCGAGTGTTTGACCAGGCGGGTTCGTCCAGGTTCAATAACGGCTGGCGTCGCATCTTCGCCTTTTATATAAGCGCAATGGTTGCGTTCAGCACTTGAACTTTGAGCACTTGCTCAGGTTATACAGAAATATATGTATTGTACATACACACTGTATACATACAGCGAGACCCCGAGATGCGGACGTAATTGGTGCATCAAGAGTGTCCCTAAGTCGAAATATCCCCAAGTCAAGTCTCATAAAGGGAATCTGAATGTAATATATTAAAAATTAACCACATTTATGGACAAAATACTCACCATAATTCCATGAAGATAAAAATTGTCTCCCAATTTAAACTGATTCCAATCAATATACAGTATATTTCAACACAATATGGACATTTGTGGAATTGAATTCTGATACTGCTGTAGAGCAGATAGAAATGTTGGCATTATCTGTGAAAATTCAAGTGAAAAAGAGAGAAGGAAGCTCCTCATCTCTGCTGGAGGGAATATTTTAAATTAGCTAAATGGATGGTAAATTGGTGAGAGAAATGCCCAAGAACTTTTCTTACATCAATTTTAGGGTTTGAAATATCCGTTTCTTGTAATTTGGCCTGAAACGTATTTGCAGTTTTATCACAAAATGTCACTATGTAGAGTCAGTGTCCTCATGTTGGGCCTATTTTATTAATTTTTATCAGAAAATAAGTGTCCCTATGTCAAATTGTCCACAGGTCAAGGTGTCCGCATGTGGGGATCTCACTGTATACTGTATTTACTTGAGTACCACCACACCTTTTTTCCCCAAATTTCAGAAGAAGAAAAGGGGTGTGCATCATAAGCCAGTACAAAATTTTCAAGAAGTTTTAGGAAGTTATGTGTGCATTATACTTGATTATAATGGAGATATTTTGAGCAAATGTAACAAGATAACATTTTTTTACTGGAAAAGTTGAAAATTGATGAGATTTTTTTTCAATTCATGCCTAAAGTCAATTTTTTGTTTTTATTTGCAAAATTTTGTGGTTTCAGATTCACTAAAAATTGGGGTGAGCGTCTTACTCGAGGATAAGATTTTAGCAAAATTTTCAACTCAAAAACCCTTCTGCATGCCTTACTCTAGGGCGCGTGGTACTCAAGTAAATACGGTATATATGTTGCTCATCCCCCTTTTTTAAATCTCAAATTTGAGAAAAAGATGCGCGAGTGAATAAATAAACTTTTAATTAATAAAAATTTTTATCTATATTTATTTATTACTGTACAGGGGCTGGTACCTCGCAATTCAACCCTAATCCATTGCCAAACTAGGGTCGAATTGCAAATTGTTTGAATTGCGAGACACTCTTGTCAAATTCAAAATATAAGTTTAAAAACGCGAATATTCAATATAGTAGAATATTCATGAAATATTTCATTCACAAAAACGGAAGACAAAGAGCCCCAAATCATCTGGACTGCGTGAGGTAAATTTTTTTTTTTCATCGGACAGTTATGGACGGGGGGAAATACGACGACGTTCTTCCCTAGTAATGAAAATTAGAATAAATTTGCTTTAAAATTGTTCATTTGTTGGCGCCAAAATTGTCCAACCAGAAAAGTGTTTTCACTTTTTCCAAACGGTAGACGCAGCGCACTATTATTTACCGGCTAATTTTTGTCAGGAAAAAAAAGATGAAATTACTTATTCCCTGTGGGAAATAACTGAATGAAACTATTTCAAAATTCTCTTCCATCCCGTAATCTGTATCCACGTGCCTCTATTTTCTTCGTGGGAGGGGAAATTTGCGCAATTTTTGCAAGAGTGGCAATTTTCATGAGAAGTAAACTCAGCAAGTGGTTCCACTTGCTGTATTATGGAGTGCAGGAAAAAAGATTTTATTTCAAACGGGTTCAATTTTCTGAGAACAATAAGTAACTGTAGTGCATAGGTTTAATGATGGGAAGACTGTTATCCATTTTTTAAAAGGAATATTCTGACGAATGCCAGACAAAAATCGAATACAACTGATTGTCGCCGAGTAACTGTTTTATAAATTTAATTTTTAATGTAAAGAAAGTCAACACAACAATATAACAATATCAAGAATATAAAAAAGTCTTCGCTGCGATGAAAAATTAGACTGACAAGTGTATTTTTCAAACCAACGTCAATCTTTTACGTTTGAGAAGTTAATTTGAATTGATTATCAGATCTTTTTGAATCATGGTATAATTCATTCATGTACATGTGATAGAGAAAACCATGAAAATAAAAACTTTCAAATCATACCTGATGCTACGAGAAAAATAGCTTCAATCCGATGCGGATAAAATTTCCTTGCCCAAACCGTGAAAAAAATATAATTCTCTTAGTTAAACCGCGACCAAATTTTTTTTCTTCTTTCTCACCTGAACTTCACGATTTTCTACGCAAAAATGAAAACAATTTCAAACAAAGCACTCTTAACGAGTAACTTCGCATTTTCGAGGCGGTATATGTCGCATTAGTTAATAATCCGCCAAAAAACTCTTAGACTACATAGTGAAGAAACTTCATAAAAAAAAATCACCATTCAGAAAATCGAAGAAATAAAACAAGAAGCACGGGGTCTTCTGAACTCAAATAATATCGTAAAGCTTTCAATAAATAGTTAACATCTTCTAATCTTCTTCTAAAATGCCACTGCTCAATAAACCTTTCAGAAAATATACCGTAATTTTCTCTGAACCGCCCACCAAAAATTTGTTATTTCTCTCAACATACCAGAGCTTATCGAGTTTCTCAGCAAAGTAGAAATGCTTTAAAAGAAAAACACTTCTGATTATTTGGGTTGCGGTAGGCAACAATGATTTAACGAGTGATTTCGCATTTTCGACGGCGTATATTGCAATAATCCGCCACCAAACTCTTGGAGTACACGTGATACAGAACATTAGTAAAAAGCCACCATTCAGAAAATTGCAGAAAAAATTAAGAAGCACAGGGTCTTCTGAACTCAGTTAATATCACAAAGCTTCCAATATTTAACAGCTTCTAATCTTTCAAAATGCCCCTGCTCAGACCGTTCAGAAAAAAATACGGGAATTCTCTTTGAACCGCCGACAAAAAATCTGTAATTTATCTCAACATCGAATTTCTTAGCATAAGAGAAAAAATTCCGAATATCCTATTTGGGTGGAAGTAAGCACATATAAGGATTCAACGAATGATTTCGCATTTTCGACGCCGCATGTCGAATTTTTGTTATCCGCCACCAAACTCTTAGACTATATAAGATATTAGAACGTTGGTATAAAAAAAAACATCATTCAGAAAATCGAAGAAGAAAGAAGCACGGGGTCTTCCGAAGTCAGTTAATATAAAAAAGCTTCCAATAGTCAACATCTTCTATCCTTCTTCTACTCAAACCGATCAGGAAATATACGGCAATTCTCTGTAAACCGCCGACCAAAAATCTGTAATTTTCTCAACATCGAGCCTCAGCGAAATAAAAAAATTCCAAGCAACTTACTTGGGTGGAAGTAAGCACATATAAGGATTCAACGAGTGATTTCGCATTTTCGACGCCAAACTCTTAGGCTACATAAGAAATAAGAACCTTAGTAAAAAAAATAATAATAATACCACCGTTCAGAAAATCGCTCAAAAAAAAAAAGAAAAGCACGGGGTCTTTTGAAGTCAGTTAATATCAAAAAGCTTCCAATAGTCAACATCTTTTATCATTCTTCTAAAATACCACAACTGAAACCGTTCAGAAAATATACGACAATTCTCTTTAAACCGCCGACCAAAAATCTGTAATTTCTCTCAACATCGAGTATCTCAGCAAAATCTTTAAAAAAAATCCAAGCAATTTCTTTGAGTGAGGGTAAGCACATATTAGGATTCAACGAGTGATTTCGCATTTTCAACGCCGCACGTCGAATTTTTTTTTATCCGCCGCCAAACTCTTAGACTAAGCTTAGTAAAAAGAAAACCACCGTTCAGAAGATCGCAGAAAAAAAGTACGGGGTCTTCTGAAGTCGGTTAATTTCAAAAAGCTTCCAATAGTAAACATCTCCTTCTTCTTCCTGCCCGGTCTATTAACTTGGTACCGCTGCACGCGTGTGGGAACGCGTTGTGCGCTTGCAAGTAGTGCTTCTAGACGTATTTGCGTGCGAGCACAAATAGCATGAACTTAACGGAAAATGTTGTCGCGTGTTTAGGAAACGAAACAGGATATCATCTCTCGCAAGATGCATGACGGAATCGTCTGAATGACCGCGATTAACGTGGTAGAAAAGATGCACAGAAGACGCAAATCAGCATCAGCAATAATGCTTCTAAATCTCCATTAAATTGCAAGCGATAAAAAGGGTAACGCACTGTTCGAGCATGTGAGTGTGGGGAACGCAAAAGATGAGCAATATCATCGCATTTAATTCTAAATCATCAATATATGCATGCCTTCTTTAAGGTGTTTTTTCTGTTAGTGTCCAAATGGGAATTATTGAAAAAAAATGTTAGTTGAATCCGTATCGATGCCGCGAAACTAATTGAATTCAGAAATTCCTTTATAACTCCAGAGAAAATGCGAACAGCATAAAAATTCACGTCGAGTTCAACAGTTGATTTTTTTTTACCAAACTCACAGACCTCTTCACTATTTGCACAGATTTTAATATATATAAGAAATTTCTTTCAGACGGTATCGCTGGGTTTTAAGTTAACAATGTAAAAATTCACAAGCTTTGCAGCTTATTACATCTTCATTTAAATTTCAAATAAAGGATTCGAGCATTTTTGGCAAGAATATTTTTTATGTGGGTATTTTTCCCCTAGGCAAATTTTTTCGAACAAATTTTTCACTCTGTGGGCCTTTCTTCACGATAAGAATCACTGATTAATCGAAAAATCGCGGTCATCAGCCCGCAACACTAACAAATCCCAGTAAATTTTTTTTTTTAGAATACACGCAATTCGTGCCTATGAAAAAAATCCTTTGGGTGATTTTTGCCTCTGAGATTATCAGGGAAAGCGTCTCTGATTATTAAAACCCCCGCACGTTTGTCTAGATTCTAAAAATCGTGGGCGGCTCATCCTTGCCCTCCTCTCGAAACCGGTGATCGTTTCCGTATTCTCGCCTCACTCTACAATTTTTACTGTTGTCGTTAAAAAAAAAAGAGGAAGCAAGTGGAGGCTCTTAGTATTGTTTCGGGGTGTGTGCGTGAACAAGGGAGAAGCAGTAGGGAGTAGAGGCGTTCCCGCTTTAATTCTTTGCCCTTCGTGACCAAGTAGAGATTTGATGGGTTTCTTCTTTTCACAGTACAGTAGTCCTTGGGAGTACGGGTTGATGAATTGATGGGACTTGATGTTGGAAGAGGAATATCGGGTCTTTTCTTTCCGATCAGTTTTCCGATTTCCGCCCGCAAAAATTTGAAACGGAAGTGAATCACAGCCAAAGGGAGGAATTGAGGTTCACCAGCCTCTATTGCAGATTTTATGCTACATTAAAAATATATCAGATGCAAGAGACATCTGAGTGCTGAGGCAGTTACCCAGCCTCCAAGGGAATTTAAATTTAAAAGTACAAAACTACATTATGGCTGCATTAAAATAAGAGAAGCTGGAGCATCCTCACTCCTTGGATGTTAAAAGAGGACTCTCATTATTGTCTCTGATCACAGGTTTCATGAAGACAACAATCACACAAACAATCAGCAAATACAATCTCGCATTGTGCAATAAAAACTCACTTTCAAAAAGAAAAAGGAAATCAGCAAAGAAAATATGCTTTGCCTATTGCGCAACTCCCGACGCGCAAATTTTCGAAGCAAATAACTCCGCGAATTTTACACTTAGAAAATTCCACAACACCTTAAATTGAAGCCAAAAATGTTCTTCAACTTTTCTTGTATCATATAAAAATTGACCCAAGTAATAGATCTTGAGATATTCTCACTTTTCTAAACCTAACTTTTCTTTGATGATAAGAATCTGGAAAACCTTCATGCCAGATTCTTATCTCACTCATGCACAAGCTTTTGGTGCAAACAGTGACTTCAAAAGCCTTGTTTATAAATGTAGATGAATGAATTTATTTCTGCAACAAGCCTCACTTGCTGGGTAAGCTCATGAACTCGCACTATTCAAATTAATTATCACAGATGTTGATTAATTGAAAGATCTTCACATTGACCATGTTCATGATCTGACGAATATGTACCGATTCAAAAACTTTCTATTCATGAAAATTATTAGTTTTTCTTTTTTCCCGCATCATTGAGGCTAAATCATTGTAAAAATTGCACAAAAGAAGTCAATTGGTCCGCGAAAAGTTGTCCACGCCAGAGCTAAAATTGAAGAAAAACCTTTCATATGTGTAAAAATAAAGCGTCTTTTTTCTATTAAAGCATTGTTTTTGACCTCGAAAGGCACGAGTTTGAAATATTCTGACAGAAATATACGATATTTAGAGCTTCACTTCTAGCAACGGATAAATCCTCATACCTCTGTTCAAAAATTCACCGTAAAGCATGAAGTTTTGCAAAACGAGTCCAGAGAATTTTCATTAATTTTTTAATTATTTTAATTGCCCCCCTTTTCGAAACATCCGCATGTTCAGATTATGTTGTCTCATGAACTTCAATGGGAACTCATTTAATTAGTTTTGTAGTTCATCAGCATGGGAATAAGTTCTCGAAAAAATTAATAAAATTTTGCTATCCACTTAAACATGCAGAAAATAACTCAACCGTAGAAAAAGACACAAAATCTGATCATTTGACATCAAACATGAGCTGCAGAAGCAAATAACAAATGTAGCTGTACTGTGCACAGATGATGCGAGGAATTTAAAAAAATTGAAGCATAAAATTAACCTACTTTTTATTATTAATTTGAGTAAATTTAGTGAGAAATTTATTTTTTATGTTTTAGCTCACTTTGTTCAAGTGATGTCTATAAAATTTGAAAAGTACAATTTATCTCTTTTTTCTAGAAATTTTGGTGAAGTGTCCAAATCTTGAGACATTGCCAAGATCTCGGGGCAGATTTATTTTTTTAATGTTCTAGCGTTTTTTAATCAAATCTTACATTTGTCGAGACGTCCGCGTTCGTCGGGATCCAAATGTACAGTACTTTGACAACAGGAAGATAAACAAAAAACAAATCAAATGATTAATAAGTCGTGTTCCAACCCGATCCATCATTTGTTGCGGATGACTCAATAATCCCCGCAACATCGTGGTTTTCATTCGCCTTTGATGTCGGTGCGGTACCTGTGTATATATATAATGCCCGAATGAACTTGAGTGTGGGAGACCCCGGGGGACGAGAATATTTGATCACCGGGGTCAAGGCACGCCATATATAAGCAGCAAAGAAGAGACGGGGTTCACTTCACTAATCATTTTCTCAGTCTTCTTCCTCACTCATCGCGATTGCCGAGACTACGCATCATCCCCCACGAGGATCATTAGCGGAGTCGGGGGGAAATTTTTGGCTCCAGGTACAAGGTGAAAGCGATCGGATATCACATCCGGATGAGCCAGCGAATCATGCACCTACGTACTCAATCGTGGTTGATTTTTCATTTTTTTTAAATCTATTTTTATTATTTTTTGTCAAGGTGAGTGAGAAGCTTGCGCTTTGAACCCCGGGGGAACCTTGAAATTCACGACCTCTTCCGGTTTGTATAGAAATCTCGGATAGTGTTATGAATGCCGGGAAGGAATTTGTGGAAAAAGAATGCCCATATTTACGCGCCAAAAATGTCGCTATATAGTTTTGAGTATAAAAAGAGCCCCAAAAATAATGTTTCAGAAAAAATAGTGGGCTCTTCGATGCGGCCTATTCATACTCGTAGAGGCATTCGAGAATAGGCAGTACATCAGTTTTTCCTTTGCAGTATTTTTCTGAAAAAGGAAAAATTGTTTATCGCACTAATTTTTCCGTTAAAAAAGGCTTTTAGGGATCCTTTTTCCTCGAATTTTTTTCAGAAAAAAATAGGCGGAGAAAAATTTTTCACAGAAAATAGTGCAAAGGAAAGACTCATGAACGGCCGATTCTCGAATGCCTCCTTAAATCAGCCGTATACAAAAAAGCCGCAAAAACTTGCATGCGGCCTATTTCACGACCCATTTCAAAATAGGCCGCACACCACTTTCACATTGAAGACGAATATTTCAGATAAACTGTGCTACAAAGCAGCCAAAAGCTAAAATCTAAATTCTCTCTCTTCTAACCGATTAATATGAAACGAAGCACTTCTATGTGCTTTGACTCAGGATTAACTGCATAATAATTTTTCTTGCAAGGAATATTGCTTCCATATTTTTTTTCTATCAAACATCTGCTGGTTTTGTCTGGATATAGAATATACAATTGAAACATTTTTGAAAAACGTACTTGATACGATGATCGTGCGAACGATCAATTATTGTCAGGAGTCACAATTTTTCATGAAGCTCATTTCTCTTTAAAATACACAGTAAGAATTCCTTGAAAGCTTCCAAAAAGAACGGTATTTTTTTCTCACGAGAGTTCCTCTTGATTTCCGGCATAATTTCTTGCAAAAAAGGAAGGCCGGAGCACTCATACATTTTAAACTTTCAAAACGACTATTAATTTGTCGAAGGTAGTGTTTGCGTTTTCTCTCTTTTATTAACTCTCCTTGCTAATGGCTCCGTTGCACAAAATGCAAAAATTGTTACTCATAAGTGGTAAAAAGAACAAAAAAATAAAGATGGGCCTGAAAATTTGAGACGCGTCTCGAACCAATGGCATTGCAGTAAACTCTCGCGAAGATGCGGAAATTTGCGGGAAATTAATGCTTCATTCATCTAAGACTGTTGAGCATCATCACGAATAATACTAACGACAAACTTGTGGTAAAAAAAAAAAATAACCCCCACTGAAGCCCGGAAATTGTTACCCGAGGCGTCGTAGAAAAATTCGGTTCGAAATGGCGAAGCGAAGGAGAAGTAAGCAGTTAAATTTGCAAGATTCCCAAGAGCCTCTATATGAAGCTACGAGAATCGAATGCGGAAACTACCTTTAACTTTACACAAAACATGTCCCTCTCGAGCCAAAACATCGAGGACCAAAGAAAAATGTACAACACAGAGTAAAAAGAAAATAATTACAGACTTCGAGATCAATAATATTTTCAAAATTTGTTCATGTTCGGAACGAGTAATCATATAGTTTTCATGCTATAAAGGTTTTTTTTCCTGCTATTCATCATTGAAGGTATGCAAAAAAATTGCGCATAGTTCTAACTTTATAATTTTCGGCATGCAATTAAATTCTCATATCTTCGTTAGCATATCCGGGTAAGAAAGAACCCGGAACGCATTTATTGTCGATCTGCTGATGGAAGATCGGAGAATCTCGAACAATTAAAAATAAAGTAAATTGTCTCTGTTGCTTATTTC
This sequence comes from Notodromas monacha, assembly GCA_905338405.1. NCBI lineage: Eukaryota > Metazoa > Arthropoda > Ostracoda > Podocopida > Cyprididae > Notodromas > Notodromas monacha. The sequence goes on from CAJPEX010001047.1 coordinate 37,159, forward strand.
TGAACAAGAATTTGAGCCCTGAATTCATCTCAAAACTTAATCTTATTTACTCGAGAAATTGTCAGGCATCTTCGCCAGAGTCTTTCTCAACATCATCCGCAACCTTTTCAATCGTTCAGCTGTTTTTGACGCTTTTCATCCGGTAAATCTATGGATTTAATTTACAAAAATTTATAAACTTGAGTAAGATGTGGACTTTCATTCTCGAGCGAAACAAAAAAATGGTTCATTCAAAACATGAACCTTGTTTTATCTCATCGTCAACAATTTCGCAAGGAATTCAACACATTTTATGCATGAAAACGTTCCTTTAGTTTAGATAATCCAACAGCTCTTGTTTATCTTTGACGCTCTATTTTAGTCATTCTTTTAGGAATATTTGCGATCATTCCCTCGTAATTTACCGAAGAATTTAACCCAGGAAGGTTTGCCGACTGATAATCGAGCACTCGTGCGATCATCGGAAACGAGCCCGTATGCCATATTAAATAGGACTTATTTGAAAACATGATTCATAGGAAATTGATAGTTTCGAAAGTCCAATTCAAGTATCAATCGTCTCTTCTTTATGACACAAAAAAAAAAGAGAGCAGCTCAACACACGTTATTGCCTACCAAGAAGCGAACCCGGATCTTGACTGTTGTATGCTATAGACTCGCACCTACTATCTTCAACACGCGTTATTGCAACATCCTGTAACTTATTCTTCAAGGAATGGCAAAACATCAATTATATTCAGTAATTAATCTCTTTCTGAACCAACCAACCAACCAATGAGCAACACATTCGCAGAGAATGATGCTCATAAAACTTGCGTATTGCTCGTGGGTGCGTATAGATGTGTTTAATGGTGAGTAATTAGCAGAACCCTACAGGAGAAAATGAGCTTGCTTCGAAGAAGGATAGATTAAAATTCAAATCACGCTCGTCGAGCCGGTGGAGTCCTTAATTCTCAGAAACATTTGTATTCAAAATAATTAAAATATCTTAATATTTTCTGCAAGTCTTAATGGGACCTTTGCGATGGAGCCTAGAATTTAGGGTTGACCATTGGAATTATCGCGGGTCGAGATTATCGCTCCAGCCAAAAAATTAAGGACAGTTCTATATTCGCGCTTCTTACAGGCGCTCAAATAAGCAGAAAAATGAGGATAATATTTTGAAAAACACAAGAAATTGACAAAGTAAATTTTTTGCATGAAAAACGCTTCAAAATTCGTTTTATAGCTAGTCGGGAAAGTGAATGAAAATTTGATTTAAGGTCTTTCCTCTCGGGTTAATTCCCGGAAATAAACGGTTGATGGCTAGAATTTTCTGAACGTTGAATTTTTTATTTATTTAATTTTCTGTTTTATTCTATCATTTTATGTCAAGATACACGACACACACAAAAATTATCAAGTATTTACGACACCCGGTTCTTTCCAGCTAATAAAGTACAAGTACAATGTTTCCTCTTAACGCAAGAACACCTTTTTTCGACTAAATAAATCCTTGAATCATTTAAAAAACCACACCAGATTTTAAAATTCACTCAAAAAGATTTTATACGATCACCTGCCTAAATTTGATATCCAGAAAATTAAGCTACCAAATTAGGTTCAGTTTCTCAAAATCGTTTCATTTCTTTGGATCGTTTCTTCACTGATCTCCGAAAGAACTTTAAAAAAGCATCCCTATTCCCATTTTTATTCTTCATTTTTCCTTGGGCTATTAGTCTGAAAATTATGCCAAGCCATAATCTATTTTGCGGTGGAGAAAATTGATTGATTTTTAAAACTTCTTTACGATGAACCACCGTAGTACCCAACTTGGGTTGTTCAGAAAATGCCCCGAAGCAAGTCAGAAACGACGACACACTGTACATCAGCACTTCAATGCGATTCAGGCAGAGAACAAATGATCGACAAAAATCCCCTCGGGCATGTTTTATGCACATTAATGAATAATGACGAACTGAAGTCGCAAATGTGATCATCTCCATTCGAATTCATCTCCATCTTGGATTTATGGATCAAAATCACTCAGGAAGTACAGAAGTACGAACACGGAACTGTATTCGTTAACTCGAGAAAAATTTAATCGTTAATATTCAGTTCACACATTTAAAACTCTGGGAATATGTTCGGCGTGCTAAAAATATGAGGATTTCATGTAACAACATGCAAGCCTCCAAAATCCTTCGGTGCTATAATATTTTGATTTTTTTTTAATTAACAACAACGAAAAGCAGCTCAGGAGATCGTCGCAATAGTAGTAGTCTGAAAGTCGACGTTATTTTCTTGACCCACCTCCACGTTGTGAATATGCCATGTTTGTTTTGTTGAAGCGCAGTATCTCGATCGATTATTTATTCATGCCCTAAATATTTCCAACTACGGCAAGTATATATTGCAAGACGAATAGACGATGAACTCTAGGTTATTATGATTTACTATCAATAAGAGATACGCTGGACTGAACCGTTACAGTTGCAGTGGGACGCTGTTTCATTGTGGAGCTGTGAATCTCGTCTGGCATTCGCATAAATACTTTAAAATACGGCATTTGACATGAATACAAATCTGCGACAGCATTCCAAAGAAGCTTATTATTCAGGATTTAAACCATAAAATGCATTCTCGGCTTATTTCGAGTTGCTTACGATATTTTATTTTATTTTTTTCCTGAAGGAAACATCTTGTAAGTGAAAGTCAAAGTTGGAAGAAAGCGTAGAAACGGCTACAGATTTTTTTTTTGAGAATCTACGAAGCAATAAGAAACAATTTTCTACCTCTTCTAAACTTGAAATTTTCAATTAACAGAATGAACGGACGGAGGTCAACGCAAAAAAAGAAACTTAGTTACAGTATACTGTCCTAGAAAAAATAAACGGACCAAGGAAATTAAGTTATTGGAAGAGATAAACGAGTTTTCAGACAATTACCGCTTCTCTGAAATTTGTAAAAAATGAAATGCATCGCACGAAGATAACATTGAGAGGTAGAAAAAGCTGCTTGGCACTGGGAATAAGTACCGGACATGTAAGTAGAGATTTTCTCGGAAAAGATCTCTCAAAAAGCCTAAGATAATTTTAGGTTAACTGGTTCCCCGCAGATATAAAACATGTTCACCCATAAATATCTTTCCAGGGGTTGTAAATAACCCTGAGATTGTGACGACATATTTTTCTACTTCATCCACAAATCAAAAGAAGAATTAGGCTTTGTCAAAAGCAATTTTTGTTGACTCGGAATCTTGATTCGCATACACAAAATCGAATACAGCTTTAATCTTTGCCTAATATAAACATCTTTTATTATAATCCGCCACGCGCTAAACGAAATTCATAAAAATGTTTAAAAATTACGTCATTCATCCTCTTTCTCAAAATTTTGCAACTTATGTTGCCGATTTCCCTTCCTAGGACCCAGCATAATATTCTCCAATTTTTTTTTTCAATGTCAAGTTGCGGTTTTGCCGATCAATTTCTGAGAGGTAAAATGTTTCATCCTCAAAATTATAATTCTCGAAGCAGATGTTTCGGGCTCCATTTTCAAAATTGCATCGATGAGCCGAAAGGTTCATTGCCATTTATTGACCCAAATTGCCTGACCGAATTTTCGCTCTGGTAGAATAATAATCGGACTAATTTTGATTCAACATGAATAATGAAGAAACTTCATTATTTTGACTAATGTAAGTTTCTCTATACAGTATTCCAAAGCTTTTCAAGTCTGAACCTTGCAGGGATTTTTCAACAAAAATATTTCAAATACAGTTTCAATCGTTCATTTTCTATTCAAAAATCAAATATATGGTTTTTAAAGTTAAAAATAACTGAATATTATCTGCGAGACGAAAAAATTTTTCTGCGCAAACCAGATGAAAGAAATGTACCGAAGTTTTGGATGGAATTTATAAAATTCAAAAATAATCCTGACATGGCTGAGGATTCCACCAACTAAATTTACAAAGGGATAGACATTCTCAGGCATCAAATAATGGATTAAATTTATTTCAGAAATACTCGTCATACAGAAGCAGATAAAAAGGCACACGCCGTTTCAAGAACAAGAGCCTAAGTTATGCAACCCTCATCTGATCTTTTCCGTCTTTATTTTAGGTGTTAAAAGGGTAAGGAAATTCAAGTCCATTTGAAGGAGTTCCTCGTGGTCGTTAATTAACCCCTTATGTTTGTGGGACTCGGCGAAAGATAATGGAGTAAAGTAAGATGAAAAGTGAAAAAAGGGCAACGCCCATAAAACTGTTTATTAAACCTTTTTGTCTCCGTTTAAATCCCTCATATGCGGTTTTCAACATTTATTTCCTCACGAAACACTGTGTATAAGAGAATGGGAATGAAAAAAAACCGCATTGAATTATTTTCAAGGATCAACACATGAATGGAAAAACACTTTTCATAAAATTACGCCTCACTTTTCTCAAAGCTTTGGTTTGGAATACAGAGCGGAAATGTTTTCACTATAGACTTCCTGAATTTTATGCCAAGTCAAGTTCAGAGAAAACGAGTTTTTCTTTCTGGCTGCTGGGAAGCTCAATGATCCTCCGGGGCACCATAAACCCAAAATTGAAATTTCCAAGGGAATCCGGAATCCTTGAGAAAACGCTTTTCAAGTCGAGGAAGTCATTCAAAAAAAATAACTTCATAATATTTTCACGATCCACATTCTGTAAAAAAAAATATAAAAAACCAGTCCGTTCTGCTGAGTAACCAGGAAGCAATAATGACAATATCAACCGCTTCTGAATTTGTAATTTTAATAAAAAAAAGAACGGACGGACAGAGGTCAACGCACGAACAACGGAGAAATAATTTACATTCGAAGCGATAAACGAATTTTCAGCCCATTTTCTTTTTCTCTGAAATTTCTATATATACAGAATAGGTCTAGAAATAAAAAGCTACAAACACCGATTACAGTTGGGTCTACATAAATTTTTTGGCAGTGAGAAATGCTTGAACTACATTTTGGAGCTATTTTTCAATATGCTGTCCGTTGCAATGACAACTTACTGCCGTATAGGTAGATGTCACTGTCACGCGCAGTCACAGTTTTCTACTACCCCAAGTATGCCCAAACTTCAAGTGCCAATGGGCATTTCAGCAACGGACTACAAGGGTAATATTTTCATGAATTGCTTGTTTCTTTCAATATTTTGGCCTTTATGAGGATTTTCAAAAACTATGAATGCATTGCAAATTTTTTAGCAACAACTATATAGTTGCAAATGCAGAGATTTTAAATAAGGAAGTCTTTTTAAAGGCTTACAAGGCTCCCTGAAAAATAACTGCAATAAGGCTTGGATTAATTCTGAGGATTGCTCTAGAGAGAGGGATATATATGATAGGCTTGCAAGGAATCAAGGGTGATGGAGATTCCTTCTGAAGTTTTTGTTTCATGAGTCCCAAGCCTCATAAATACACTGTTGATATATTCAAATGCATGTCATGAATATTTCTATACACATTGTAGTCATCCAGGAGATATGTCCTCTTGGTTCCCGCATTAGGAAAGAAATACTGTAGTTGCACATGTCATTTATCACTTTTGGCAGTAAAAGAAAAGTACAGTATTTGCTTGACTTGGATAAAAAAAGTCACCCACTATTGCGGGTGACACTAGCATAACAGAACCAAAACAAGGAAACAACTGCAGGGGGTAAAATTACATCTTCCTTCTTGGAGAGAAAGAAAAGGGCAATTTAGCTGAGGGGTAAAAATCCTCTCAGCAAGCGTAAATGTTTCTAGGTTAGCATCTGGGTTAATATATCCTGAAGGTATGTTTATACCCCTCTAAAATCTGACACAAAGATTTCCAATCGTAGTGTTTGAGATTCAGCAGATTTCCTCCATCTTTTACGAATCTGAGACTATGACCAACTACTTCAGAATTTCGAGCTCAATTCGGGCCTTCTTTGACCAAAGCCAAGAAACTAAATCATAGTCGGCGATCCCAGGTCCTAACAATGAATTATGACGAAAACGAAGCAACCGCCGGATTACTCGCCAGTACTTACATATCTTTCGGTGCAAGATAGCATAAATCATTCACGAGATAGCTCTTTCAACGACCCCTTATTGCAGACAAACACATTCTTTCACGAAATCCGACGAAAAGAAAGCCACAAAAAAAAGAGTGAAAAGTATCTTGACAAACGAGCTTCTCCTCTTTTTCACCACCGTGGCCATAAGGTGTATAATTAGGCCGGGGAAAAAAATATTTTTCCCCCCGCCCCCAACCAAGGTTGTCCCAAACCGTGATTTACAATTCAATGAGAACCCCGGGTTCTTTCTTTCTTTTAATGCTGGATATCCGGCCACTTTTAGTCAAGAAAACAACACACGAGGGACAAATTCCGGAACCATTATTTGTGTTTTTTTGTTTTTGTTGAAAAGGCATTTCTTTGGGGATATTCATCGTCGTGGTGAATGAATCATCTGGGGAATATCGTTGATTTACAGCGAGGCAAGGCTAAATGGTGAGTATAGAAAAATGGATGGTTTGAAACGTCATAAATGATGAATAAACTCTGGGAAATTCCGGTTCAAATGCTCTTTATTTATTTAGATATACTAGGAAACAGAAAAAGGTTTATGTTAGATAAAAGAATGATGCTCTGCTACTCTAGGGTCTTCGATTATATACATCAGTATCAATTTATTAGTGCTCTTCCGGTCTACAAGAATTTTTTTTTGCACAGGCATTTATTCCGATTTTTCCTATCCAATTTGAGCACACAAGTTCTTGCCGAAAAAGGGGTTCCTTTGTTCTTGGTGAAATCATATTTTGACCCAATTATTAGAACTGATTATTATTCATAAATGTATCTTATATACCTGCAGGAAGACCCCTATTCCTACCGAGAATAAAGAAAATAATTTGTATTTTTTTCTGGAATAGGCGTTAAACAATTTAGCCCCAGTTTAGTAACAACAAGGTCTTGTAAAGTCGAATGAATGATGTTTGACCCGAAAAGTTTTGTTTTAGAGAGGTTTGCATTTCATTTGGCGTATTCAGAGAATTCGCCATGGAGAAACAGGAAATTAAAATCAAGGACAATTTTCACGTGAAGTTCGACTTGCCAAGGTCCAATTGGTAAATGTCTTTACTTATTTATATAATATTCTAGCTAACTTTTTCCAAAGTGTAGCAGCGTAAAACTTGTCAGTCCAGTGGAATTTTGAGTAGGGAATATTCATTTAGTTGATTTTTATTTTTTCTCCTTTATTCGGCCCCATTTTAAAATTGCAAACCCGCTTGATGCTTCTTCTCGTGAACAAAATATGCGTTCCTTTAAATCTTCCCCCGTTTTGTTCTCGCTATTCGTTCCAAGTCACTTCGGCCTCGACGTCGATTGGTTTCACTGTATAGTTTCTCTCGTATTTTGGTGTTAGAAACGGCTTTTCAAGGAAAATGTTCGTCCAAAAACATTGCAGTATATTGGTATGTTTTTAAAGAACCCAAGTTGGATTTCTTGCGCCCATGTCTTTTCATGATTTTCGAAATACTGTATTTCCAGAAGGAGAAAAAAATGGGACAAAACGCAAACTTGCGAGGATAATTTCCAAACGTATGCGATCAATCAGAAAACCTAGCAATATTAAAATAAAACAGGATCTTTCCATGGTGGAGAAAACTTCACCAAAGCCCAGAAAATTTCAGGTTTACGTCTGCAGTACAATTGGACCTGGTTTGATCAAGTAAAACTTATTTGGGAGCAGACTGAACACCTTGTGCTTTAATTATGTTTGTTAATTGCATTAGGATGTACAATAAATTTCTTTTACTGATATTTTCTTTTTCTTTTTTTTAATCTAGTGAGGGGAACAAAGTGTATGCATTTACATCAGTTATGCATTTGTACATTTTGTGATTTATTTTATTTTTCTTTCAAACCCATAAAAAGCTTATTTTTCCATTTTAATCCTGATGCAATGGAATGTGTTTGGATGAATGTGGGTGGGGAAGGAAGGAGATTTGGATGTGGGAACATTGTTTGAACCTTGTGAACGCTGAACAGCAGAAAATAAAATTTATTCATCAATCAATCAATCGGTCGTTTTAATGCAATTTCAAAGCAGCATTGATCATTTTTAGATCCATACAATTTTCAGTTGTCTCATTCATAGAAGAGATTTTCGAATTTGGAAGGCTTGATCAAGTTTTTCGATATTTTTGAAAGTTCCCCGATTGTAGGAGACAGATTGGTTACGACTATTGGATCAGTTGTTTGTAAAATTGCTACTTGAATTTATTTTGAACCGAGATACTTTACTCTAGGCTTGATTGATGCAATTTTCACCAATTTTCAACAACAAAATTTCAAATTAATGAATCCGGCGTGGATGAGATAATATCTTAGGCAACCGTTCATTTGATTCAAAATTTCGTTGGATGGTACAAGAATTAAATTGGTTCAAGAGCTGAATGATCTTGAGCGTGATAAAAACGTGTTTATTTATTTCCAATAATTTATTTCTCTGCCCATCCTCAAGGGACAAAAAGACAAATATTCGAAAGCACGAATGTTCCAATCCCAATGTCATGATGCAAATATTGAAATTTTTTAAGGTTTTTGGTGGTATTGATTTGTTTGTAACCAGCAAATTTTACGAACTGCGAGTCCGTCCGAAGGCACAATTTTAGAAACAGTAATTCGCATCATTTCAAGGGGATAGTTCCCGAGTTTTTAAAAAAGTCAGACAAATGAAGAAAATCTTCTAAAAACAATAGGGGTGTCAATGATGTCCTTAAATATTTTGGAAATTCGATTTTCAGGAGTGGAAAATGTAAGTGGAGGAGATTTCACATCGGCGCGTCGGTGAAACGAATGTTGAAAAAAATGGAAACTTTTGCTCAAACAAAAAAGGCACGCGCCAATCTCCTCTTCATGTCAAAAACGAAAGCACTCGGACATTTTCGAAATTCAACGGAGCGAAAATCCCCGAGCAAACATTTTCTTTGACGTGATCCGCAAAATCTGTCTTCATTAATCAACCGCCCCCCTTCTGGATTGGCGTCATAATAACAGGAAGTCGAAGGAGCAACACGAGCAACTGAATAATTTCCCGTTACATTGGTGTAATATATACGATGAACCGTTCCCTCAAATTTGAGGCATTAAAAAAAACCCCTAGAAGCATACGTTTTCCTGAAAAACTGAACATCCTGTCATAAATGAAGTTTCAGCAGCTAATTGTAGCAGGGCAGTTCAAAAAATAAATCATAACATCTCAAATTAGCGTTTATTAAAAATAACGTGTAATAGACGCAAAATGACAACTTTTTGACTCTAACTGTTTCAACATCGTGGTTGATTAAAATGCTGTAAAGTTTGATAATTTTTCTGAATTCTAATTGAAAGTTCAGCGATAAATGTCCTTTTTAAAAGTAATACTGTACACTTGTACGGTATTCAAATGTTATCCGATTTTCCAATTCTATAGCTAAGCGAGACTGAAAAAAGGTGGGACAGGACAGAGTTCTAAAATAGTCCCATTACCTGAATAAAATACAATTTACCAGTCACACTCGAATCTTTCATGAATTAGCAATTCGAATGAGTACTGTACTGTACTAAGACCTGATGAAAAAGTATTAAAATTTATCAAGTCACGATTTTCAAAATCCGACAATGAAGTGTGACGTCAATCATCTTGACCTCAGCAAGTTTAACCTTAGTGATTTTGAATTCAATTATTAAATTGGCCAAAGAAACCAGAAGTTCAACTGAAGAAAATTTTCCGCATATGAAGTCGAGGTCGGAAAATTATTAATCAGAAAATTGGGGACCCGAAAAATTTAATCATTACATAAACTCAAAGCACCCATGAATCAACAATCCAAGTTGAAGATTACTCTGAGAAATGAGCAAGCGATGGAAATAGAGCAAAAAACTGAAAATATTGTCTATACTGAATTCATTAAGATGTAGAGGAACTATTTTTTATCCTATATGAAATAATCCGGTCCGTTCTTGGAGACTTGAGATACAGTAATTGTATCATTTTATTTTGTACCACGATGCTTCTTTTCATTCTCTTCACTATGGTTATGAAAGTCAAACACAGCACGCGGATTAGCTTTGTCATTCAGAGAATTTTTTTCAATCGTATTTCCTTTATTTAATTCAACGAAGGGGGTGTATTCAAATCAAAGTTCATCCAACTCAACTTGGAAGTGAAACTCTTTTTTATTTGATGCATCAACCGCGACACCTGAAAGAAATTTTCCAGGGCTCGATTTTTCTGATTTTTCGGGTGATCGAATCATGCCTACCTGTGGTACGTCCAGTACTGCAGTGAATTCCTTTAAAAAAAAGCGTAGTAATTTTTTTTTTAATATCTACTGTATTTGATGTTCAAGCCATTGGTGTGAGGCTCATCCATATTATCACAGGTTCACTTTGGAAAGTCCAGCTGCGGACAACGATGGAATTTTCCAAATGCAATCTAATCTTTTGAAAATTGTACGCAATTTTTTTTCATTGCGGAAAAAGAGCAATAAATGGATCCCGAAAGAATGCATTTTGACGTTTTCAACTTGAACCACGCAAAGTCTAAAAACCTCACCAACTGCTGGATAACAGTATTTTTCTAGCCCCAAGCCTTGCGAGTAGCCACAATTTCCATAACCTCCCGAAATCAAAACCTTTTGTAAGTCGAATTTTGCCACCCCTTTGAAATTCTATTCTGAGAGAAATCCAGGATGAGACTATGGATGTACAGTATTTTAAATTGAATTGAACAGCAAGGTTCATTTTCAGCTTTTCAGCATTCACAAGGTTCAAGCAATGTTCCTGCATCCAAACCCCCTTCCCACTTATATTCATCCAAACACATTCCATCACATCAGAATGGAAAGCAGAGAAATAAGCTGTATTTGGATATTAAAAGAAAATTAAAAAAAATTTTAATTTGTAATTTTAATAATTATAATTTTTTAAATTTTTATTTTTGAAGTGCATACACTTCCTTCCATTCCCTTATAACAAAAATATCAGTAAGGAGAAATGCAGCATAAGGCAATTACTGAACCCAAATTAAAGCACAAGGGGTTCAGCCTGCTCCCAGATAAGGTTTAGCTGATGGAACAATTTGGAGAGAATCTCTGATGAGAAATCATACAAAGTTAACAGTTTATCTTGGTCCTCTAAGATTTTGGAAATGAGCCTTTTCATTTAATTTCAAGAGTCCCAGATATATTTTTGAAGCTCATTTCTGTAGCTGAGGACTTTGTATTTGAAGTTACAGTATTTTTGTTGAACATCTGTGAAGCTTGTTTTCCATTACAAGCATATCCAATATTATAGGCAATAGAATATTGTGATTTTTTTTCTCAGAAACTTCCTTCGCGAAAATTTCGCAGAAAAATCTCCAAAAAATGCCAATTTTGACTCGGTAAAGCAAAACACATTCAGTGTTCGAGGGCTCAATAATTTTTTTTTCTCCTACACCCTTGGGTATACATGACTTTGCTGCTAAAAAGCCGATGGACCGCAGCAGAACTCATCAGTCAAATGCTGTATTGCAGTCCAAACAGCCTCAGCTCCACGACCACACAACAGCTCTCAATAAAAACATATAATTCAAACGAGGGTCAGTTTGTAAGTTTTGTTTTACTTTTTGGGGGTCTTGGATGGATATGAAATCGATTTTTTATAGATTGATAATTTCCTGGCCGCTGTTCGAATTTTTACTCGCTTGCGCCAAAATGTTTGAAAATTGCAGAATGAACCCGAAGATGTTTATTAGAATAAATTCCAGAAATAACAGAGCAGCCTATTTCACGCATTAAAAAATTTTTCCGATCGGATTCCTCATTTTATTTTTGCGTTTTATTCAGCACTCTTGTTTAGGCATTTACGTATTTTACACAATCGGCCATGGAAAGTTGAAGGCGATTAGTAATAACCTGGCAGAGTAGTGGAATATTTTTTCTGGTTTCAAGTTTTGAAATCTGAAAATTCTTCCTTGTGAGGACCATCAGGAAATACGAGTTAACTCGCCATTTTCGCGTGCTACATGAATTTCGAGACATTCTGAATGGATTAAAAATATTTAAAACTTCTGCAGACAACTATCTTCGAGTTGCAAAAAAAATTATGTATCTATGCTTTTTTTAAATAAATGATGCTGAGTGTAAGGGTTATCCTAAAATAGCAAAAAGATGCAATTACTGTAGTTTGATACAAACCCTAACACCTGAAAGTAATTTTTTCCGTCCCGATTTATCGATTTTATTTTTTTTAATGCCATGATATCCTCGCATTTGGTACGTCTAGTACCAAATTGTTGATATTATACCTGGTTCGACTTAAAAGGTGGTACTTCCGACGTTACCTTTTTTATTATTGTCGAACTCGTCTCAGGTCAAAGTTTCTTTTAAAGAAGTAAATAAATTTCTAAATATGTCAAGCTCAGATCAGTAGTTAAGGAAGACGTTCCCGGAGTAATTCTGATTGAGAAACTATGATAAGTGAAGAACATGATCCTAAGATACACTGACAAAACTTTTGAACCATTCCTGCTTGCACACGTATGATTCGAATAAGCACACCCAGGGTGCGCCCCAAAGGAGCGTTTACGGATTTAGGCTTATAAATGCAGTAGCTTTTATATGTCTTTCCGGTTCATTGTCAGGTTGAAAAAGGGTGATCGTGTTCCTTTTTAAAATACAGTATATTCTCCAAAGGCGGGTCCATTAGGTACAGTATTACAACCTGTGCGAACGTTTGTTTACGGACCAGTTCATCAAAATAAATTGCCAGGATGACCGATGACAACTTGGCAATGGCGTATGGGAAAGAAAAACAGCGGCACATTGCCATGAAATTCACTTCCGCATGTAAAGTCATCTTCCGCTTTATAATTTCAAGATGCTCTCGGCATTACGAACAATCATACCGTCAACAACGAAAAAAATTTAAAGTATACCCGAGAATTCAATTCAATCAAATCTCAGAAGCCTTCTGATGACTCCATGCTGCACAATTGAGGTGACATGATATGAAAAAACAAATCGCAAAAAAAGCATTTCAATAAATGATTAGAAACAAATATTTTGGAATGATCACAGATCACGAACCAGACATTTGTAAAAAAAAAATACGTAAAATTACGTTTCAGCAATTTACTATATATGCACTCGTGAAAATTGAATAATTTGCTAAGAAGGATTTTCAACGAAGGATTATAAAAAATATTTTGGCATGGACAAAGATCCCGAAAAAGACTTTCGTAAAAAATACGTAAAGCTCTGAGGAATTCACAGCTTTATTTTTCAGTAATTTAACATACAGGATTTTTCTCTGGATTTTTAAGAACAAATGTCGACTTAACTTCAAATTGCTGTATCGCCGAATTATTTTTTATTTAATCTAGGTAACTGCGGATGCCAAGAAATCCACGAAAAGTGCAGTGGCCTGATGAACGTGCGAAAAATCTTGAATCAACACTATGGAAAAAAAGCATTTCTGATTAGAATTTCGTGGAATCCCAACACCATTTCAGTTGTATCGCTCTTCAGAGATAAAAACATTTGAATAACTTATTTTTTAATTTTTTTTTAACATTCGACAGTGCAAGAAAAGTACATTTCGGCGATATTTCACACATTTATTCGAAGTGGGATTCAAAAATTTAACTTCAAAAATTATGAGATCCCCTCCGTGACTTTTTCAAGGTTTTCGCTTTGATTAAACAAAAATAAACAAGGTCGCACTAAAAATTCGATCCAATCGTCAGGAATGCATTATTGAAAATCCACAATTTTCATATGTGAAACGCAAGTGTGTGTACTCCGAAGTCTTGAAGATTAAAAAATTTGAAATATAATTATAAGAATGCATATTAAGCCCTAATAAACGGAAATGCTCCTACCTAAACATTGCTCGTGAGATCTCTCGTTTCCATTTTGAAATCAATTTAGAAAAAATTAAAATTGTCTTCGAAGGCCGAACTCGGAAGAATTTTTTGTTGACATGAAACCAGCCATACATGAAAACTCGCAGGTGCACAAAGAAAAAGAACCGTTCGCATTTTTTTTCTTTCGTTTGACTTTGAGTCATGCAGGACTCGCGAAGGAGGAAATGGAGGTTTTCTCTTTTTTCGGGGGAAGAGGGTTCATGGTCACCGGACCCACAAAACAGAAGATGCCACATGGGTTGATGGAATGGGGTTTTTTTAAAGTATCCCGCGCGAAAATATTGTACAGTACACGACTACTCACACTGTGCCAGCTCAAATACGCGCAGTTTGAAGCACTCGACAAATATTTCAGAGGGCAAACTCGTTCTACAGATGTCACACAATATTTACCGAAGTCGCGCTGGAGTAGGACAGAAAGGGAGTTTTAACGACAGCTACGCGATTTTCTTCCAATTTGCAAATCCGACGAACAGATGTCAGGAACACTTCGGAAAATTTTTCAGATAATACTGAACCATCTTCGTCAAAAATTCGAATTGCTATAGAATTTTTTTTTACAATTTTCACGAAGTGTAATTGGAAACTTTCTCACCGGGATTATTTTTCAAACGTCCGCGTCGATAATTTAAACTCATCTGTAATAAACTGGAAAGTATTTTGTCATTACAACGATGAATTGATTTTGATTGAATAATTTTTTCATAAATACCGTACAAAATATTATAACGGAGTTGAAAATTTAAAGCTGGTACATGACGTTATTTTTTATTAGTGTCCCTTTTTTTACACTTCGTAATTCAGCATTCTTGCAGTTATTCAAAATTTCTTCAACGTGCCCATTGAGCTTTGAAAAATATTTCCGAGTACATTACTTTACTGACTTTTCCACATCTTCATAAAAAATGTCCGATCTTACGAGTACTATTTTTAAAATGCATTCCCGTGTTGCATCGTAGAATTTAGGATTGAAATTCGAAATGGTGATTTAAAATCGAAATTTGCGATTGCTGCTTATTTTCTAGAAACAAAGGAATGTGCTCGACATATTTGAATGCCCCTCGCGCGGTAGAAGAAGCCCAGTACAGTAACAAATTGCTTCGTGGTGCCTTACACAGCAGAGAATCGCTTTCCCCTTTTTAACGGAAAAAGAAAACGACATTCAGATTTTTCTTCTTTCGGTAATAATACATTCTTCTTTCTATTCGCCAAATCGAACAAAAATGTTCAATTTTATGACAAGATTGGAAATCTACTAAAATACGTCGACAGTATCGTAAACGAAGTACTATAGTCGTATTTATTTGAATACTCGTCCGGAAAAGTATAAGAAATCGAAAAAAATATTGGCCCTCCCACACCAGGAAATTCAACGAGCGGAATTCTCGACCCCTCGGATTTTCCTTTTAATTCGTCGTAGAATTAAATTTTGAGCAAAGCGAAAATTCCTTGATTTGTAGAAATTTTTTCACGGAACGACCTTCAATTTTCTTGCCAAGCTTGGTTGTCTTGAACCAAATTAACCGCGAAATGTTTTTCGTTATATTCCCCTCGTGGGTTATTTGCATAGACGAATAGAGTTCTCAACTCGTTCATCAACACTGATTTTTCCAGTTTTAAGAAAAGCCATTTTTGTGCACGAATCTGTTGCACATTATTTTGTTAATCGAGTGATAAAGGGGAAATATTCACCAAATAGTCGGCGTTCGATGATCACAATTCGACGATGGGACACAAAGGAACTCCAGACGGTCACCTTCCGTCGAATTCCCTCACAACCTAAAATATTTCATTGAAACGAGAAAAAAACACCAATAAAGTACTTCAATATAGCGAAATCACGATGATCAATCAGCACGTTTTTTTTTCACTACTGGCACAAGGAAATAATTATCGAACATTGCCAACTGACGAGCGGGCGCGGATTTCGACACAATGTGCCAAGTGGCATTGAAATCGTGACACCAGCAAGTTATCGACGAACTTCTTCAATAGTTTCGACATTCGCTCACTTATTCTCATCGGAGAAGAACCACTGGGGCAAGTGCAAAAGAAATCGAATTCCGTTCGAAGGTTTCATTGATTCGAATCAATTGCTTCGTCGCGAATTCAGCTATTCGCTAAACGGAAAATTGTTTCACGGATCCCTTCAGGGAGTTTCTGCGCTCAAGTATGCAATTAACAGCTGCTAATTGGTCAACCCACCTTCTACAGAACGTCACTTTAAAAATCCCTTGAAACACACTCCGAATAAATTATTAAACGGCGGTCAAGTTCCTCCCAATTTTAAAAATTAAACGTGGTCGGAATAACAAATGCTCAGACATTTATTAGAACTGACGTTTGTATTAAATGGACAGAATTAACCAAAAATAAGCTTGCATTTCTGCTTGTTTTAACCTCAGCTCGCACAACAAAGTAAAACATATTCTTTTTTGAACTAAACCGATCTACACGCATATTTTTCGAATTGGAGAACGTGTCATTTGCATTATCGAGATGAAGAAAGCATTCGTTGCATAAATAGTTTCTGAGGCAATTTTCAACAAAAAGATTAATTTCTCCGAAGTTCCGAACCAAGCTGAGATCATAATGTATTTATTTGGGATTTTGAGTGATGTTTGTTTAAAAAAAAAACTCCCGACATTTAATATTGACTTAAAAATGGATCATATAATTTCAATAAAAATATATAAAGAACCAAAAATAAATACAAATTCCTCATCATGAACAGATTGGTAATAAATACGCAATGTACGTAATAAATTAAATTATCGCGTCAGATCAGCCTGGAGATATTGAATGAGTTATTATACGCAACATACTTCGTGTTTTTTCAATAAATTATTTTTTAAAATAAAAGTAGCATCGGAAGAATAAAAAGCAAAATTTTCAGACTATCCCACTATTCTTCGAAAGCGCACACTAAACTGCAAATAAATTCGCTAATAAGGATCATGCACATTTAAAAAAGACATCAATAAACAATCATAATTTTTTTTGGATTGTCCATGATCTCCGTGAATGGCATGCTTTTTTCATGAGATCTTAAAAACACGCCCTTTCCATTTTCAAATAATAATCATGTTTCTTGAATCAAAGAATTGCTGTAACCTCCACGCAAATGCGCTGAAAAAGGAAAATTAACTTTTTAAAATGTTCGTACAATATAAAAGATTTAAAAATGCGAAGCGATAATTAATCAATTGGGTCTTAAATTTTCAAGTTTCACATAAATAAAAAATGGAAATCCCATTCCAGATATTTTCGACATTTGCATTTTTACGCCACTTAATCTCGTAGGACTCTTGATTTCATGCGACAAAAAAAGACTAAATAACTCAGCTTCTCAATAATTTAATTAAAATTTGTATTCGACATTTAGGATTAAAATGACGAAGCCAAATTGTCCTAATCATCTTATTTTTATAAATACGAAATGTGATGAGAGAGTTGAGATTTTTATTTCAAGTCACAACAAACCTTGTCAGCTGTTGCACCTTGAAAATAAAAATCTGGGCCTTTCGATTTCTCAATAAACTGCTTCACACTCAGCTTTCAAAGTTACATTTTTAATCACACGAGTAGAATTAAAACCTCAAAGACCATTAAAATTCAAAATAAAATAAATCAACACTTGAAGAATACGTCAATTTAATTTTGTGGTGATCTGGAAACTAAAAAAAGGTAGGGCCACACGCGTTCATTATTTAAGCACACAACATAAACAAACTCTCTCTCAGCAGCATTTTTAAACCTGAAGTATAATCATAAGCCCGTAGATTTCTTAATGAATTATTCTGAACATGGCATCGTTATTTTATTTTTTTAACAGCATGATATTAAGATTTCTCTCAGATATCCTGCGATATGAATAAAAATGACTTTAAAATAATAGTTATTGGTGGCCAAGTCACACGGAGATTAAACAATGAATAATCTGAAGATTTTTCCAAATTGTCTCCAAAATTAGTGGGGCTACAATTTTACTTTTAATAAGGTGAAATCGAGACCCTCGTGAGATCAATCAAACGAAACTAAAAGAAACAACGAAAAATGCAGCAGAGATCGCCACGTATAATCTTGGTTTTGCACCTTGATGGCAACAAACATTGCCATTATTATTATTATTATTATTACGTTTTTATGCTATTCCTCGGGCACTTGTCTATTCCCCGAGGGGATGTGTTTGTCTAGCCCGGCACAAAAAAAAACTACCACAAAAAATTATAATACAGACTCACCAGTAATAATTGATCGGTTTTCTTTTTCTTTCTTTCTGTCGTGGCTCTATACTGCTTCGTTTTCTGTTATATGTTTTTTTCTTTCCTTCTCGAAGAAACACGGGAAAATGTGAAAAATTCGCTGGGATCGACGACGATGGGTGTGTATATAGAGTAAAATTTCAGAGCCGGCTCCTTTTCTCTCTCTCGCAGAAAGGTGATGTCCGCTCTCGACCCGCCGCGCGCGCGACTGCAGGCGCAGGCCTGGCCTCGGCCCTGTTTTAACCAGAGGACCGCGCAGGAACTTGGCCATACACAGGCGAAGACCATCTTCTTCTTATTTGCCTTCTTCTTCTTCTTCTTCTTCTTCTCTGTTCACAGCTGATCCGGGATTCAGGTTTCTTTCTTCTTATTTCCTCGGTCGATTTTCCCCTCCGCCTGCCTGATGAGAACTGCGCTCATATATTCCGAGTCCAATCACGGAAACGGTGCCTGATTTTGCGAGAGCCTCCGTTATTTTCTGGAAAATTTGAATTAAAAATGAGATTGTTTTCAAGTTTTGGGTAGGATAAAATTGCGTACTTCATTAGCTTCCAACGGAATGGATGACAGTGATGATTCGGTCTACAGATAATTACAGACGATGGGAACAGTTTTCCTAGAAATAAAAATAAAAACCGTTGAGTGAGCTAAATAAAGTTTTTAAACATGCATGATTTATTCCGGACCCTCCAACGATTGAAAAGCGCAGTTACATGAAGTTTTATACATATAGATTACCATTACTGTATTTTGGTATACATGAAAGTCTAGTTTTAAAAGAAGCATTGGACCAAAAAGCTTCAATTAAAAAAAATCGCTGCGATTACATTTTAAAAACATGGTGAATATTGGACAGGGACTTGAAAAACAAATTCGTTGTTGATAATAATTTATTTTTACATAGAGATTCGTTGTGATGAGATTTTATTACATAATAACATGCTGATGAAGTATTTATACTTGAACATACCGTGTTTTAGCTCTAAATATAAAGCGTAAATTATCTTGCCCAGCAATTGGAACCTTATACTGTATTTGGAATCTCTTTATGAGGGATTTTCAATTTAAGTTTTGACAGACTTTTCTGCTGGTTTCTAAAATTGCACACTATAATCCTTCCTCTATTTTGTACCAAAAGCCTACCTTATTTGAAACGCCGAATCAAAAGATAGACTAAGACGATCTAAGTTCTGCGTTGGAAACATAACATTATGTTTAAATGTTGCACAATTGTTTAAATCACCGGCCCATGCATTAATTTTTTTTCCGAAGAGCTCATAATTTTATTATGATGGGGGAATGAAAAATCTCTTGAATTCGCGTGAAGTTATCATGCAGTCCGCGGAGAATCCAGTCACTTTTCAAATGGCTAATTTCCATCATAGTACATATGGACATTTTAAAATTCTTGATTTGACTAAACATTGTTTCACCTGTTTCTGCATTATTTAGTAATTACCTGATAAAAATCATTATTCAGAAGCATGAAATATGGGACAGACTTTTCACATAATACAATAACAGTTTCATGTTTTATCAAATTGTGTCACTGTTTTTTTTTCGATCTTCGCTGATCACTTACAACTGATGAACATCTTGAAATTCATGGGAAATTACAGTGTATTAAAATAAATTCATTCAGTAAATAATTCATAATAAATTGATTTTTAAATGAGTGAAACTTGAGAATACATCGTCGCATTGAGATACATTTTTTTAACCTCACAAAGACGATCTAAGTTCTGCGTTGGAAACATTGTACGGTTTTATTTGAGAAGAGAAATAAATTAGAGCAAGCCGTACACCTTGCAAGTACTGTTTTTCGGAATAATTTAAGTTGACAAGTTTTTAGTTTGGTACTTATAAGTCAGGAATTAAAAGATAGTTCTTTGAGGACAAGTAAGATATGAAAGGAATAAATTCAACACAACAATTGGCCGGTGCGCGAACCGACCAGGGATTCTCTCCCAAAAAGCACAAGCCTTTGTTAGACAAATCAGCAAGCAAGAACACAAACGTACAGAAATATTCACAACAGTTTTTCGGACCGCAAATATGCACAACAGGTTTTTCGCAGGTTAAAATTTCTGGCAAAGTACGAGATTCACGACGCAACGAAACGCTT
>CAJPEX010001048.1:0-69649 GCA_905338405.1 Notodromas monacha
GGTTTGCTAGCAGCTGTAGGCGCGTCCCGAGACGCGCCGATTATTGCACAAACAATTTTAGTTGCTCCCTTTTATTAAGAGGAAAAAATTCCGCACAGATTTCGCATCAATTATAATAGGAAAGATTCCTGTGAATTTTTTGAAACCTGTACAGTATTTTGTACATCCCGATCTGATTTTCGCAATTTATTTCCACAAGGTAATGTATTTCATGATTTCAGCAATATTAGGTATTCATGGCTGAATCAAAACATTTGAGAAAAGCAAATAAATTCGCTTCAAAGTGTTGTTTCTTTCTGTTTCACTGACCCATATAACCACGGTGAAGTTAAGTTGGTTTATGCATACAGACAGAAGAGCAGGTGGTAAGAGTGTCTATTTCTCCGGGTTTTTGTCAGTGCAGCTATATATTCCACATCCGGGAACCGTATAGTTGTGCCAAAATATCGTGCCGAAAAAAAAAAGAGAATAGATATACGGGGAAGTGAGCACTATAACTTCTTCACTTGTGTAGCTGTCCTCGGTGTGCAGAAATGCAACAGAGCGTTAACTTCTATACGGATTCACCTGCTGGGCCAAGTTCAACCGAAAAGGGGAAATTGTTGGATAATTCAGCGGGAAAGGCACATTCACGAAGCTGGGTATTTCAGTGATGAAAGACAGCAAGCCGTTTGAATTCACCTTTGGAAATAAACCACGAGTTATTTTTAACGGCAAAATTGTTAAAAATATTATGTCCCAACTATTACAATAATGCTATCATTTTAAAGCCCTGACGAGTTTTTTTTTTTTCGCGATACACCGTTGATGAAGCATCGCGGTTTATTTCGCTCTTATGAAAAGAAATACTTCTGGAACCCTTTTTTAAATTTACATGCAGTATAATCATCATCATAATCACAAAATCAAAGCATACTTTGTTTAACTTTTCAGAATTTGCTCTTCGAAAATTACGCTTGCAAAAATAATCAGAAAATTACGAATTTGCAAGTTTGAACCTGGGTCATATTGGTTTTTGCCTGAAATCTTCTTACCTTGTTCTCGAAAACTATAAGAAAATCTGAATTTTGAATAATTTCATTTCTCATTGAATAAGCTTGATAAATGTTACAAGATGAATCCGCTTTGAAGAACTACGTTTGAAAAACCTTTTCACTGCCTGAAAAATGACGGAGTAAATAACGAAGAAAATAAATTCGTATCCGAAACCAGTTCCGATATTAAAGGAGAAGCTATACAAATTGTATATCAGTTTAATTTATCTACTTTCGTTGTATGGCGTCAGAAACATGTATCAATTTTCAAACTCCGGTGTCTTTTTGAAGCTTTATTATTCCTTTTTTTAAATGAACGTCATCCTCATTCAATTTTTTTTACAAATGCGGTCCATTCTGCGGCTCCACGGGTAAATTTTTGGCTAGCACATGATGCAGAATTTTTTGCGGGAGAATGAATTCAGTGATTTATGTATACGATTTTAAAGTTATTTGCCGTAATTGCAGTACATTCAGCACCATACAATTTGGCATCGTCTGAAAGAATCTGGAAAATCTTCGCACGTTTTTATTCAACCTGTCGAGTTCGAATCTTTTCAACTGATGACACAGAACACTTGAAAATACATTTGATCCAACCTGTACATCGATAAGAGAACCATTCCATTATTTTTACATACAGAAATTTTCGGATCGAAATTTTTAAAATACGAAGCCAATCCTGTAGTTAGATTCAAAAGGTATTCCAGAATGATTCGTTGTGATTAATTCGCCTCGTTGAATCGAACGGGAAAAGATTGAACAATTCACGGAAAACTTTCAGCGAATTTATGAAATCTCTTCCAATGCAATCAAAACCATCAACTTACTTTCTTCTGATGTGCTGAAGATTAATTTTAAATGTCTTGAAGAATAGACACAATGTAAAAAAAATGTTTCGAAGAGTTACAAAACATAATTAAGCATAAGTATGTTTTCTTCATCATCGAAAAACTGCAAGTAGCATAACTGTATTTTTAACTTTTGATGATGCACGTTTCTGCTTCGGAAAATTTTAGCTCATTATGAAGGCAGTGAGAAGTACAATATTGTAAATTAAAATTTAGTTTGAATATTTTTACGCATGCACGAGTGTTTACCTGCTGTCCGTGAAGACGCTGTAAAAATATTTTTAAAATCGAAAAAAAGCAAGCGTGTTTTCGAATAAAAAAGAAGAAGACTGAAATATCCTGCTGCGTCAAAATTCAGCACAAAACCCCCTTTTCCCAACCATTATATACTCACATAAATGGAGTCGTACGAGTCCCCGTAAAACCAAATAGGGACCTTCAAGGTGACTTCCGGACTTGAAACGTCATCCCGGTCGCTGGGAAGTGACACATCCCCTTCTTCCGGCCCGAACGGAAGTAACTCGTTCCATAGTCCTGACACTACTACTACCGACGACACTAGGAGTAACACAGCCACCGACACTGCCGCCCTCATTTTATTTTCTGAAGCACTAAAAAAAATTATGAAGAAATTCACTTGTTTTTAATCACCGCATCATCATTAATATTAATTTTTTTTGCAAAAACAGCGAGAACAGTTCCCCGGTGGAACATCTCCACGACTAAAGAGACTGAAGACGCGCTTCTGAGACTAGGTCCACGATGTGCTCAGGCAGTCAGTTGTCAACTTGTCACACAACCGGCGAAATGTCCCAACGTTTCCCACAGTACATGCATGACTGCGAGAGTCACTGTATAAACATCCCCCGGAAACCTTGGGACAACTCCAACATTCCCGGTGCTGGTTGACACTATAGGAGAATTTCCTAGCTAGTGGGTAAGATTCTTTGTGCTTTTCAACCCGTGGAATCCGTGGGCACTTTTCAGGTATTTTTTTTAAATATTCATTAAAGAAACAGTATTATGGATACAAATTGTCAATAACTTTAAAATAGGACCCAAAGAAAGATAGCTCACGCATATGCATTTAATTAAAAAATTAAACAGGAGGGGTTTCAATGATTATATAGATATTGATAAACGTAGGAGTCCTCATACCTGGGTGAGGAAAAATGTATAAATTTGCTTGAAATCGGATGATTTTATAAGGGTGTGGAAAATAATAAAAAAGGACCTATACATAAACACCGACAATTCATTTAAAGTACTGCTTGACCCTGCTAAATCAAACCTTTCCAAGTCAAAAGCCTCCCAATGTGTTTCGCCCCCCTCTTGATTCTCTTGTGATCAACATTATTCAGGCCTCCCTAATTCAAAGAATGTCCCTCTCATATCTCAAACTTTAAAAAACGCCAGGATAGAAAAGATCTGTAAAATATGAATACAGTGCATGCTTTTTGAAATGGATCGTCTAATTGAACGGATTCATCTTTGTTTCCAAGTCCAATTTTCTTTCAACTGTTTTACTTTTTGCGTTTCAGGTCAGCGAAATATTTCTGTTCGAAGATCAAGGCAGCTTATTGAAAATCTTGAGCACCTTTTTATAAGTTCCTTAAAGATTATTTATCGCGTAAGCGTGTACACAATTCTACCTCCAATTATTTGTTATTTGTGGAAACATGAGTTTGAAAAAAAATATCCAGACATTTCGCATCAATTATAATAGGAGAGATTCCTGTGAATTTTTTGAAACCTATAGTTCACAATTACAGTATATTGTACATCCCTATCTGATTTTCGCAATTTATTTCCACAGGGTAATGTATTTCATGATTTCAGCAATATTAGGTATTCATGGCTGAATCAAAACATTTGAGAAAAGCAAATAAATTCGCTTCAAAGTTTTGTTTCTTTCTGTTTCACTGACCCATAGAACCATGGTGAAGTTAAGTTGGTTAATGCATATACAGACAGAAGAACAGGTGGTAAGAGTGTCTATTTCTCCGGGTTTTTGTCAGTGCAGCTATATATTCCACATCCGGGAACCGTATAGTTGTGCCAAAATATCGTGCCGTGCTAAAAAAAAAAGAGAATAGATATACGGGGAAGTGAGCACTATAACTTCTTCACTTGTGTAGCTGTCCTCGGTGTGCAGAAATGCAACAGAGCGTTAACTTCTATACGGATTCACCTGCTGGGCCAAGTTCAACCGAAACTGCAGTTTTTTTGCCTGGAATTCCGGATGAATTGTTACATGAGTGCAGCAAAGCATGTAGAATACTCTTCGAGGGTTGTTAGCATTTGCTTAAAAAAAAGAAGATAAAATCCTCTTTAATTTGGCCTAGGCTAGAATTTTGAAAATACATGCTACTTTTTTAAACCGTGACTATATAATACATGTTTCAGAGTGACCCCAGACCAGAGTAGAAATTTCTGTGAAGCAGAAAAATTGCATTATTGAATAATTCTTCTTAATGTTGTAAGAATTTCGTTTTGACCTTAATATTCAGGAGTCAATCAAAGTGAATTTTAGGAAACTGGAAAAATTGCCAAACTTGTTCTGAAAATAATTTAAAGAAATGCTCGACCAAAAGAACCCATTTAAATTCAATAAAACCTTGCCCAAAGTGAGGAACTTTTTTTCTTTTGAATATTTTTGGAATCGATTGAATCTTGATAATGAATATTTCGATTGGGGTAACCTCAACATCAAACCGTTCAAGAATCTTTGCTGTTTTAAAATATACATATTTTGATCCGATCTGTAGAATGAGACAAAATTTCAAAATGAAGTTCTGTTGCATTTTTTTTAACCGCAGGTAAAGATATTAATTAACATTTCCGAAACAAACAAAAAATATGCCGATTTCAAACACGAATTCGAATACAATATTGTTAATCCCGTTGATACAGTATTCCTCTTTCGTCAGACATCATGAATCGTTCGTTTTATTTTTCTCTGACAAGCTGAACTCGCCCGTATTTTCGCTCAAAAAGCCAATTTAAGGCGTTTGTTTCAAAAGTTCTTTCACTTTAAAATATCCGCCTGATTTAATTTCGTTTTCTTTTAGGAAAATATTCACTCCTAGAAAAAAGCAAGCGTTCGATATTTTTCATGAATGAATATACGGAAACATAGTAGAATATATCTATTAAAAATACGCACACGCATCTTCTCAATCATTAACCTTAAATTATATTTTTTCATTTAAAACACTGAATTAAAGCATTATGTTGGTAGAAAATCTACCTTTCAATTTTTTAGCATTACATTGCAGGAAAATATCCTTATTCTTTTGAATTTTGAATGACGAATGCATCAAAGTATTAGGGTTCAAGTATTGAAAATATAATTTAAGTTCTAATTAAATTGCTCTACAATGTCATCAAATTTTTATCCGCCATATGAATCGAAACTTAGTCTTTAATGTGTAATCATGCATTTACCTTATTATCAGGCATTCACATCGCCCGAGAAAATTTGTTTTGCGATCGCATTGACGATGAGACAGAAAACCCCGGCTGCATGACACAGTTCAGCAACTTTCTGATTCATTTTACTTACAGTACTTAGCATTTTATTTTTTCCTGAATCTCTTCAATGAATGCCACAAGTCTTTGGAATTTCTCTATATACTGTACAAGCTCAATCAAGACTTGGTAAGTTATTAATATTTCGTGCGACGGGTGAAAAGGACGATGAGGCATGAGGGTGGCGTGATGCTGCGGAAAAGAGTGTCGGTGGGTTTTTCTTGATAGTTTCCGTCGAATAAATGATCGACCATATCTGGGTGCTGAAGGTTTTGGAAAAAAAGGATTAACAGAAAAGAAGCCAAAGGATTAAATAAATGTCTTCTCATATACTCAAAAGAAACAAAAGTTTTTTTTTTCATGCTTCGCGGTACTTGCCCTAGTTCGCAGCCGACAGTACCAACAAAGTACTGCCGGCAGAGGATTTCTCACCGACGATGAGAAACGAAGATGATCTTTACACTTATGTGTGAATTTCTGAATACCCTGTTTACATATTATTTCCAAATAAGAGCATCCCTAAAATTCGTATAAGAAAATCACAAAACTATGCAAATAATTTGTCCAAGTCTGATCGACCAACAAATAAATACAGCCGTAAATCTCCGTCGTTCAGAAATAAGAGACTATGAGACTTTTTATCTTCGTTTTCCCTCGAAAATGGACCACGGCTGAACGTATGAGGGGTTATCTCGAATTTACAGGATGAGCAACGAAATCTAAGAGTCATAGCGTAATTTTATTTGGCGAAGGATTTGGGGGTTTGAAAGAAATGTTTTGAACTATTCCTTTTTTGGGTTTGAACATCGGCCATGAATAAATCTTTCAAGTGACATCACCTGAAAATAGAAGAATAAAAATTCAAAACGTATCTTTTCCTGGGAGGATCGAGAAAACGAGGATATTCCTATAAGAAGACATCTCAAAGGGTTTTTTCCGCATTTATTATAGATGATATCCGAAAATATCATTCGATCTTTAAAATTGTCTACACGCTCGACTCTCTTGGAAAATTCCGAAAGTAATTGCAAAATTTCAAAAGGAATTCCTTGTTCTGGAGTTCGTTAATTTTTTCTGAAAAATATCAAATCCGAGTTGAACCGAAAGTTCAAGTGCGAGTCACTGAGAAAACGCGAGGTTTCGCCAGAAACCGCGTCCTCGTCACACCCGAAGATCACCCAGAAGTTTTTATGCTTATTTGTGCGAATCTACCCAACTTTCAAAACGAGGCCAAACAACTTCTGCATAGTCACTGAAAACCCTCAGGAGATAACATAAAACCATGCACACAAATCCTCTCATTCTCGACATCGGGGTCGTCAAGCTGTTGTCGGTATTCGACCTCAAAAAAATTGAGGGAGGATAGACGAATGCCACCGCTGAACTTATTCAGAGCTGGAATGACCAGCATCAGCAGATTATTATTTGTGATATTGCATAACAATTCTATTTTGAAAATACAGTATGTACCTCATTTTCTTAAATCATCTAGTTTAGTATCTTACATCTATAAGTAAGTAGTAGGTAAAGACGAAAGTCTGTGTGGGAATATTAATAAAGAGTTCATGAGACCTAGACTTCCTTTCTTCGCTGTATAGACGGTAAACCTTAACTTCTCCTTGCGAGAAATTCAGCCAAATTTATTATCGAAAAAAAACGTCAACTTCAAATTTCGGAAGGTTTCCTGGAAACCTAACATTTTAACCTTACGAGTTAAAATTTATGTCACCGAGTGTATTAGTGCAAGAATTGCACAAGATTAAAAAATTCTCAATAAACTCATTCCATCTGATCCATATACGCGTATAGAGTAGAGAGAACATTCCGAAAGTCAAAATTCATTTGCTTTCTGATCAAGTTTCTTGAAGAGGTAAATAAGCTGTTTCAGACTTATTCACGAGAATAATTCTGTAATTTCCTTTCGTTCTGTATGGTTATTGGATAGAAATTCATTGGATTAAAAATGAACTTCAAATCTTCTGAAGCATCGAAAACTAAATTTCTGAAGAAGCTGCTGAGATGTAAAATATTTTAGAAATGCAAATGAAATGCTTTCAAAACTATTTCCTATTTGCCCTGTGAATAAAATGAAGATATCACACCAAAATAATAATAATAATAAAATAAATCCCGCTCCTTAATCGAAGACTTCGCCCTCGTTTGAGGAAAAGTGAACATTAACATGAAAAAGCGGCTTCTTATTTACGCAGCACATGAAAAAAAAAGATAAATAAACATATGACATGGAGGAAAGTTTGGAGACCCTTTCTTCAAGATGGGAACGGTAGTAGCGAAAAAAAAAAAAGCAAGTGGGATTGGCGAGATGTTGTAGATGACGTGACGCGTTAAACAAACAAGACACGACGAAACGAAGCAAAAAGAATAAAAGGCCGATAAAGCGAACAAGAAAGAAAACACGGTACAGGAAATGCAGAATCCTAGATTTTAGATAAAAAGGATACATTTTCCTTCAGCAATAAGGAAGGAAGGAATTTTGCACACACTGCCTGCATGCAGCATATGAAGCAATTTCAAATGATTTGTGTTCGGTACCACCCCACGGAACTGACGGGGTTCACATTTACGTTGGCACAAACCAGCACCGACCAAAACAAATGCTGTCTGTAATAAATTATCAGAGAAAATTCCGCACAATTCCAGCATTCCATTCTTTCACATATAGTTTCTATATGTCTCTGGACAGGATACTCCTTAAATTCGACGAGAAAACACTAAGTTTGGACTATTCGGAACTATACTGCGCGAGAGTATGTACAGGAAAACCTACTTTGGGACGCTAAATTCCGGATCCTCGTCTCCCTATTAATGAGTTAAAAATTATTTAATAATTAATGTCACTAATACGTGTCACTTCAAATTTAAGCCGTTTCATAGAGAAATAAAGTTTGAATTGGCAGTGATCTTACATGAAAGCATAAAAAAACATATAACCTGATATTAATTCTAACGAATTGAAGCAATATGAAGAGTTACACAGTTCCGCGCGGACCCGTTCGGGCGCGGACTTGAAATGATCTGAACACTATCTCACCACTTCACCAGGGCTCCTTTAAAACATTTTCATCATGTTCACCAGTTCCAAGAGGCTAGGCAGACACCCTCTCAATATAATCACCACCAATTTTTACACACTTCTCAGCCCTTTTGATTCATGCGTTGAAACAGGCCGTATATTGAAATGTTCAGTTAAATTTTGACGCTTCCCCAGCAGAACAGCAGCAACAAGCTGATCCGCGTGGAACCGTGTAACCCCTATCGTAGCTAGCAAATGTACTTCATTTTTCTCTTCTTTTATTTAACTTACTCTAATTTTTATGCAAATTACGGACATCACTGGAAGTTTTCTCAGAAAAATATGTTTATATATTCAATCTCAACCATCTCTTCTTTTCGAGGTTGACGGAAAATATTATTGAAAAATATTTCGGACTGGAATTACATTCATGTTTATAGGAGAGAAATCAGGCAGAATTTTTGTAGACGCGAGATTATGTCAATTTTTTGGAGTTCTCGTCGGATATTCTTCGAACTGGGATCGCTGTTCAAATTGGATTTTGTGGCGAATTCAGTCTTCGACAAAATTCATTTCAAAATGATCTCAAAAGTTCGAGAATCCTCATGTCACGAAATTATCCACTATAGGGAATCCCTGACATCGCTCTCTACATCCAACATTTGTCATGCAGAACACGAAACTTTTAAAGTGTATCAAATGTTTAAATATGCATCAATGTCACGTTTTACTGAGTATCGAAGTCCCTATATATTTCTTCACTTTGAAAAGACCTCACTAAAATCGAGACCACCAGAAGAATGAACGTTGGACCCGTTGTTGTAGAGCTATAGAATCACATCTGTTTTTTCTCGGGCAGACGCGTCTATACGGAAGGTTTAAATTTAGAAAGAAATATTTTGGCGCCGCTCATCGTGCCTTCGGTGTCACTCACGTTCCTTGGAAAACGTCCCCGAAATGTGCGCATTTTCAAAGAAAATACAACTTTCAAAATTATGTCGGAAGCGTACTTGGGAAATCGTACTTGTTGATACAAATTTGCTTATTATTTAAAGAAATTGCGATACATATACTGTACTTTTCTGTTAAGATGGGACGTGCCGGACATCCCGCAGGTCCATTGCTGTCTCAAAATCATGATAAGCTCTTAGAGTTTTCCGTTCTTGTCTCTATCAAAATGGCATGCATCGCATAACAAGAACGAGTCCTGACTCGAGAGGGTGATCAGGGAAACGTTACGTTCGTGAGGCGATTCTTGTTGTGGTGAGCTCGACCTGTTGACGGGAAGAGTAAATTGCGGAGGTACTTCGCCTTGAGTGTGCGGAAGGTTTCATCGCCGCGCTCCAGCGTTCGGTAGAATAGATGATTGTTCCGCGCGGGACGGTAGCGCGACTGGCCCTGAATATATTGCGCCCTTCATTGTACTGAAAGCTGTGGCTACTTCAGTTTCTCGACGAGCCGCTGCTTGTTGTATGCATGTGATTCATAACTCCTGTGATCGTGACGAACGTATGAAGCAGGTGAGTTTCGGTGCTGTGGAAGCGACGGTGGACAGTCATTCCGTTGAATCATTCTTGTGACGTGGAACGCTATCCGATGTTTCGCGCGCATTCTGGAACCTTCAGCTTAACCTGATTCTGGTCGGATCTGGATTTTCTTTTCAGTCTGTAGTTCGTACTCGTGAAACTCGCTGTTCGAGAGAAAGGTGACTGCGTTGCTGCACCCTTGACTTGTCATTTCTGATGCGTGCTAGGTTAACTTACGCGTACGGGTTACTCTGGCTAGCTTGAAATCGCTTTGAACCTGAATTGTTCGAATTATTGAAAATTGCAGTTTACAGTTGAACGTAAGATGGAGTTTCCACACCTGGGAAAACATTGCTCAATGATGTCGTGCAATCGGTTGGGTAAGTCGCATTGTTCTGTGAGTGCTCGATGCGTAGCTAACTTCTTTCTCTCCTCAGATTTTCTACCGGTGAAATGCGATGCCTGTGGTAAGGTTTTTTGGTGAGTTCCTGCATGAGATTTCAGCAGAGCCATCGTGATGACTTTTTTTTTTTTATAGCAACGACCATTATTCCTATGCTGCTCACGACTGTTCCGGAGCGTTGCAGCGCGACGTTCAAGTTCCAGTTTGTCCGCTTTGTGGAATTGCAGTGCCTGTAAAACGTGGAGAGCAACCTGATATAAAAGTTGGGGAACACATAGACAATAACTGTAACTCCGATGTGGCTCTCTCTCGAAAAAAGGTGAGAGAACGAGCAATCTTGAAGAGTCGAGTTCATTTTACCGAAAACAAAAATCGAATCTCACGCGTTTTATGCAGGTGTACGCCAATAAATGTTCAATGAAAGGATGCAAACGGAAAGAAATGGTTCCGATATCCTGTCCGGATTGTGGTCAAAACTTCTGCCTTTCCCATCGCTTGGGAGCTGATCACAAGTGCACTCGCGACCTTCGAGGACGTGAACCTTCAGCATCTGCGTATGTTGAAAATTTTTGTTCGAGTCAAGTAGGTTAACTCGGTTCAAGAATGTGAAGTGAATGAAATTCTTCAGTGAATGAAATGCTTCAGTTGAACCTCACACTTGATATTTGCGTAATATTTGATGCAAGTTATGATGGCGATATAGTTGTTCCGTCGATCGTGTAGATGAAATCAGAAGTTCAGAACCATTTTTCTTAGACTGCTCGTAGCCCAAGAAATAAATTCAGACAAGTGAACGGTAATTTTGTACTGAAATATTATCGTTCGTTCAGTTCACCTGCATTGTTTTGTACCGAATATATCTAACGTGTGATGTGAGCGCTACTCATCAGAGTCATGTAACCTTGTAGAACATGTCTCGAATGTTACGATCAGCTCTTGTGCCTGATGGTGAAGTTTTTGAATTTTTTGGACCCTCAGTTTCATGAATTATTGTTGTTCAGATTTCATTCTATTCAGGATAGCGATCGTCGCGGCAATGAGCGTTCTCGTATTCGTTCTGATCGTCCGTCGCGTCGTTCGTCAGCCGGAGAGTGTCCAGTCGTAGGGTTGGAGTCGGTGTCTAGCACTTGAAATATTTTTTGTTCTAACGACATCATAATGTAATGTTTATTCTCCAGGGCCGCAGCTGCGATTTCCAGAGCGTCTCAGCCGGGTCGTTCTCAACCTAAGCCGACTGGAGCAAGGAAACCAGCTACTGAAATGCGCTCGCGACCTGGAAATCCTGTTGCAGCTAGCGCAGCACGGTTCGGATCTTTGCAAGCCGATATGGTAAGCTTTTTTCTCGGATCAATTGATGTATTGATTTATTCATGTCGGTGTTTTCGAAGCTGTTGTAGTGAAGCCCCTAGTGATAGATAATTGTTTACGTGGTTCGGCTTTAATGGTTACCAAAAAAATTGACCCATGCTTAAAATGCCTCTGAAATTAATATGCGCTGTCAACCTCAATTTCTGAAACAACCAGCGTAATCGCTAACACGCATTGCTACGTTTGCAACAGTATTCATATGCCTGATTTCTGTTCTGAGTCCGTGGACGCATTTCTGTAGGAATGTGTAAAGCATTATCTCACTTCGAGAAATGTAATCATTAACGTAATTTCCATTCATATTAGTCGATCTTTTCTTTTTTTTAGTCAGAAGACGAAGCCCTGGCTCGAGCATTGCAGTTGTCCATGCAACAGCCAACACCTGACGCCTTCGAATATTTGAGCAATGACCAGCAGATCAGCGAAGACGAGATGTTAGCTAGAGCTTTATCGGCCAGCGAACAAGACGCACGTCGCCGCGGAATATTGGCAAACGCTCCTGCGAATAATTCGAACAAGAACTGCACGTTGTCGTGATTTGAAAAAATATGGTATTCTGCAACGAGAATTATTCGAGAAGAAGGGAGATCTGTGATGCCGAAAGACAAGGCACTAAAAGTCTATATAACACGACTCGCGCCTACGTTTACTACACTACGCAGGTAATGAGCTCATTTAGAACAGTTAAGCATAAAAGCTCAATTAAGTGACACATCGAAGCTCAAAAAAGGGCCAAGTTTTGGCCACACCTGTTTGTGTCCGCGATTTTTGACGTTTGTTGGGAACATTTGCTTTTTTTGGGTGTCGGAAAGTTTAAAATAAGAGTCGAATGCATCCATTCCGAGGATATTTGGGTGTTTGTTATCAGCGGTGAAAACCACGTCAGACGAATTTCATGATCGAGATGGTATGCTGAGAATTTGTTTAAATTTTGCATTACTTAAATTTTCCTCATTCACGTAGAAATGTTCGGGCTTGTGGCGTGCGTTTGAATGATTGTGGGCCATCCCGCAGAATGTGGAAAAGGTTGACCAATGCACTAAATTCTTCGTGTTTTTTCGCTGCAATCGTGTATATGGCAAAATGGAAATTGTATGACTGTCGGAAAAAAAGCTGAGAAACTGGCAATGATAACCTTATTTGTCATTCTGCGCCTCGCTGAACAAGGGTGATGAAGGTGACTGAGTAATACTGAAGAAAGAGGCAGAACCGGGTTGTGTTCTACGTTTTGTAATTTTTTGTTTAAACTGAACTGCTTGGATGCATTCAGTACTGTGAGGCTTTCCAACGAGTGGGTAGCAAGCTTCTTCTAGAGCAGACGCTTTGAGGAGTGGTATGGCAGGTACCATATTTATCGAGTATCACGTGCCCCTGACCAGGACAAGCACCTTAGTTTTTGTGGTGTGGACATTGCCCAGAAATGTATCCCCACAAGAGATGCACACCTCCATTTTTGCTGGTTCACAGTATAATTTTATTTAAATTGTAATGTTGAACACGATCATCTACTCAATGATTATTCTAAAATGAAGCATTTCAAAAGGCTTTGTGCCAAATATGATTTTTCATTTTCATCTACTGGGGCTATCTCATGGTTTGTGCCATTCCCAAAGTGTTTCCCCACTAGTTCGGAACACGAAGAACCAAATACAGTACTGTATTCGTGAAACTGAAGTGTGAATATGAGAACTGGTGGACATTCTGGAAGGCCGTCGTTTCTCTGAGATAGCGTGAAGTATCGTCGTTCATAATCGCTGAGGCCACAAAGCTAAGCTAGAGGTGTCTCGCCTTGCAATTGGAAAGATTGATTCAAGGAAATTTTCGACGAGATTTTTAGAAAAGCAAGAACAGATATTTGAGAGATTAATCGTAATCGGTTGCCCGATCAATTAGTGTGAATGACCGGAAGAAAATTGCGTGACGTCCGTCTTCACTCAACCATGAATTCGTTAGTGCAGGTGAACTTCTAATTCAACCTCCACTTTTGTCCCTTTGATAAAGGGAAGCATTCCTAAAGTGTTCTTAAAATTTGGTTTCCCCGGAGGCCCGATTGCTGCGCATATGAGAGTAACGAATTCTTCCGGGTGCGTCTCACGATACTACGCAGTTCACATGTGAACTGATACAGGAGTACAAACAAGTTCCATCACGTAAATGGCGCTAGGCGAAGCATAGAAGCGGAAACTCTCGGAAGGCGGATGACCTTTACGAAATTCCTGAATGGGCATAGTATTTTTCTTTCAATTTTTCAGGAGAAATCAATTTTTTTCAACCCGCGATGAACTTCGTTTTTTTNATCTGTGATGCCGAAAGAGTTCCGTGATTTTCAGATATATTGTGCTGAGCGCGGATGCAAATGATGTGATGCGTCCATTACTCGAGTAAATCTTGTCAATTCGTATTTTCGAGTTAATTCACTGTGTAGCTTCGAGTTTTTTCCCGCAAGTTTTGCCCACACCTGTTTGTGTCCGCGATTTTTGGCGTTTGTTGGGAACATTTGCTTTTTTGGGGTGTCGGAAAGTTTAAAATAAGAGTCGAATGCATCCATTCCGAGGATATTTGGGTGTTTTTTATCAGCGGTGAAAACCACGTCAGACGAATTTCATGATCGAGATGGTATGCTGAGAATTTGTTTAAATTTTGCATTACTTAAATTTTCCTCATCCACGTAGAAATGTTCGGGCTTGTGGCGTGCGTTTGAATGATTGTGGGCCATCCCGCAGAATGTGGAAAAGGTTGACCAATGCACTAAATTCTTCGTTTTTTTTCGCTGCAATCGTGTATATGGCGAAATGGAAATTGTATGACTGTCGGAAGAAAAGCTGAGAAACTGGCAATGATAACCTTATTTGTCATTCTGCGCGTCGCTGAACAAGGGTGATGAAGGTGACTGAGTAATACTGAAGAAAGAGGCAGAACCGGGTTGTGTTCTACGTTTTGTAATGTTTTTTAAACTGAACTGCTTGGATGCATTCAGTACTGTGAGGCTTTCCAACGAGTGGGTAGCAAGCTTCTTCTAGAGCAGACGCTTTGAGGAGGGGTATAGCAGGTACCATATTTATCGAGTATCACGTGCCCCTGACCAGGACAAGCCCCTTAGTTTTTGTGGTGTGGACATTGCCCAAAAATGTATTCCCACAAGAGATGCCCACCTCCATTTTTGCTGGTTCACAGTATTTTATTTAAATTGTAATGTTGAACACGATCATCTACTCAATGATTATTCTAAAATGAAGCATTTCGAAAGGCTTTGTGCCAAATATGATTTTTCATTTTCATCTACTGGGGCTATCTCATGCTTTGTGCCATTCCCAAGGTGTTTCCCCACTAGTTCGGAACACAAACCAAATACAGTACTGTATTCGTGAAACTGAAGCGTGAATGAGAACTGGTGGACATTCTGGAAGGCCGTCGTTTCTCAGAGATAGCGTGAAGTATCGTCGTTCATAATCGCTGATGCCACAAAGCTAAGCTAGAGGTGTCTCGCCTTGCAATTGAAAAGATTGATTCAGGGAAATTTTCGACGAGATTTTTAGAAAAGAAAGAACTGATATTTGAGAGAGTATTCGTAATCGGTTGCCCGATCAATTAGTGTGAATGACCGGAAGAAAATTGCGTGACGTCCGTCTTCACTCAACCATCAATTCGTTAGTGCAGGTGAACTTCTAATTCAACCTCCACTTTTGTCGCTTTGATAAAGGGAAGCATTCCTGAAGTGTTCTTAAAATTTGGTTTCCCCGGAGGCCCGATTGCTGCGCATATGAGAGTAACGAATTCTTCCGGGTGCGTCTCACGATACTACGCAGTTCACATGTGAACTGATACAGGAGTACAAACAAGTTCCATCACGTAAATGGCGCTAGGCGAAGCATAGAAGCGGAAACTCTCGGAAGGCGGATGACCTTTACGAAATTCCTGAATGGGCATAGTATTTTTCTTCCAATTTTTCAGGAGAAATCAATTTTTTTCAACCCGCGATGAACTTCGTTTTTTTTGCGTTAAAAGTGACGGCATATTCTTACCAAAATGGAGGAAGCGAGGAAGCATGCAAACCACTGCTGACATCAAGAATGGGAAAGTTAGTGGTACACTGCTGTACTCCAAGAACGGATGCGGGTATCATTACCTGTAGGTATATCCCAGGAAGTCAAATACTGTAGTGTACAGTCTGTGGAACACCCACTTCATTACACTTTATAATATTCTGGTTCTTCGTCAGGGATGATCTCGTCATCATTAGTCATGCATTGCATGCGTGACAGGGTGATGCTATACAGTGTAATGCATATTGTACCGTATAGCCTATTTTCCTGACATGCTTCAACTTTAGCTGAGGTGGACACTGTAACCTTCGCAACCAGCACCCCGCAAACTGATTGAAAAAAAAACCTCAGGACGTAACAAATCTTCATGTCATGTAGAATTGAATGCTGAATATTTTGAATTGAAAGAAACCTCTGTTAATTCAAGGTGGATTTCTTCTTACCCTTGAACATGTTGACCATTCATCGTGCCTCTATATTTTCATTGTATACAGTATTAACATTAACATGTGCAACTTCCGTACATCATGCATATGGGGGATTGTAATGCGCTGAGTTTCTGCTCCTTCCTTGCCTTGGTGAAACACGTTTAAGGATATGACGCGGTGGTGGCACGACCTGTGTCCTCGCTTGCTATTGGTTCACCGTCCGGAGGTTGTGGCTGGAGAATGCATTAGGGCTTAAACGCGGGACTGTTTTTCTCCTGCTACCTGGCAGGCAGCCCCAACGGCTGGACGTGTTCAGTTTGGCTATTCGTGGCGCGTTCATCATGCTTCAATTGAAGTTCTCCCATGGTCCAGTGAAATCTGCATGTAGCAAAGGTGTGGCTTAGAATACTTAGATTTTCTTGGAGACAGGGATTTATCAAAGTTTAATACGAAAACATTACTGTACTGTACTCGTATCTGTGCTTCGATGATGTGTCCAACTGAACCACAGCCTCAATGCAAGTGACGTATTTTGATAGTGAGTGGCCTAGCGACTGATCTGATCGTGCACGTGTACACGATGAAAAATGAGTGGACGGTTGCCCTCAGTTGATGAGCTTGATTTGTTGGCGTAGCTCCCATTTCCCTTTTTTCCTCGATTCCAGTCTGGGGCGTTCATTTTCAAATCTTGATGGATTCGACGACAGCATTTCAGCTAAGATAACTCCTGACGTTTATATCTTCATAACGTAGGAGAAGACGCTTCGTAGGATTCATGTGCTCCTATTTTGTGAAGTCCGCGTTGAAGTTCTAATTCTGAGAGAGGTCTCTTAGCAATTATTATTAGAATGTTGGTCGTTTTGAGGGCTACGAAAATTTGATTTTCGAGGATCATTAAAGCTTTTCACTGTGTTGTATTTTGCTTGCATGACATTTTACATTCTAGCCTTTCTATTTCTTGATTTTTACAGGCATCATTTTTTTTTTATCGCTTGAATGTCTTGACGGATATGGTTGGCAAAGAAATCCATGTTCCCTTCAGAAATTTTGCGGTGCTCAAGAAATTGAAAACCATTTGTCTTGAAGTGCTTGGTCGTGTTCCAACTTTGGAAACCGCCACAACTGTCCATCTGCCGACGGAAAACGCTGCGCGGCCAAAACAGAGGGATTATCTGAGTCGCGAAAACGTTTCTGGTGACCGATCATGGATGTCATCCTTTCTTCCGCTTGCATCAGAAATCGTCGAACGTCCTATGAAATTGAGTCATGTTCGAGACAGACTACGACTGCACGGAAGTGTTCCACCTTCGAGGATGTTTTCAAACCGCGAATCTGCCGGAGAAGCCCCTCCTGTTCCAGTTCAACCCTCTCCTGGACCATTGACGACGTACGGCCTAGGGAGAATACTCAAAGAAATCGCTCGAGTCCCGAGCATGTTCTACCGCACGAAGCACGAAAAATCTGTGCGTGAAGGAAGGAAGATTCGTCGTGGGCTATTGATCCCTACGGGTGGATCAACTGTTGGGGTATACCTAGCATGAATCAAGGCTCTCGATTGACAGTAGTGCTGACTTTGTCTTAAATTCCGCAGACACTTAGCGATTTATACCTCGTCGGTGAAAATCTAGTCAAGTCGCTCCAAATACCCAGTGATGACCATTGGAAGAGGAGTAAGATCAAGTCCCTCATCACACTAGTCAAGGACCACCCAGAAATCTTACTGTTCTTGTGCGAGGTAATATATCCAAGATTCTTTACTACCGTATTTTTGCGATCGTAGGCTGCACTTAGTTCCCTTAATAACGATTGTCTGATGGGCATGTGGCCTTTACTCGCATGGATGCGGTATTCTGCAGGTATGTAATGCTCAAAATTTTTATTGAAGATCGGCGGAACAAAGGCGATATTGCGAGCCCTGTCGCAAACAAAATCCCCGGGACTGCAAGAAGATTGTCGCATTGCTCTGGCAATAATGGGTCATACGTTTCCGGTGAAGGGAAATGGTATCAAGATACTCGCCCTAGATGGAGGAGGAACAAGGTGAACTCAAGTCAGAAGTTTCCCAAAAATAATTCTCAATTACATTGCAATTTTATATATTTCAGAGGAGTGATTGTCGTGGAAGTCTTGAAGGCTATCGAACGAGAAACGGGGAAAGCAACTCACGAGCTCTTCGACTATATTGTGGGAGTCTCTACGGGAGCTATTCTTACAACGTTGCTTGGACCAATGCGAAGAAATTTGGACGAATGCGAAGATTTGTACATGTCTCTCTGCAAGGAATTGTTCAGTGATCCTGGCTGGTGGGGGACTGGACGCCTTTTCATGAGTCATAGTTTATATGACACTGCTGTTTGGGAGCAACTTCTGATCGATTACATCGGAGATTTATCATTTGAAGAAAGCGCAGCGGATCCTGATTGTCCAAAGGTACATTTTAGTAATTGTAATATCTTTCCGCATTGCTTAGAGGAATTGCCAAACCTTCAGAACAAATGCGTTTATATCAATGGATGTCCGAAATTAGTTTTTCTTAGAAGGAAATTTTTATCGTTAGTTCCCGAAACCATCACTTAGATGTATTTCTTTGGGAAGGGTTCCTATGATGATCTGGCTTCGACCTACACAGTTCTGTATTCCCACTGCAGTCAAATAGAATAAACGTCATTCATTTTCGATTGATGTTTTTGAAAATCGTTTATTTTCCAGACCGGTATTGTTTCAGCTGTGGTGAGGAAAGGCTTACCTACTACTTTTGTGTTCAGAAATTACACAATTCGGCCCGGGTATCAGTCAAGATTTGCTGGAAACGTGGGACTCAAGTATAAGTACCGCGAAGCAGTTCGTGCATCTTCCGCTGCTCCTGGGATTTTCAAAGAAGTGATACTTGATAACGAAATCCACGTTGACGGTGGAACAAACTGCAATAATCCAACAGCCGTTGCAATTCATGAATGCTACAATCTATGGCCTGATCAGCCTATACAGACAGGTATTTTCCGCGATTTATTTTAAGGTTGATTGCCTAGTATGTGATGTACTGAGCTTACTTTTCAGTTGTTTCGATCGGCAATGGACTGTGGGATGAGTTCGTCATGTCAGACTTGAGACCGAATGCGAGACTAGTCGATGCACGAGCCGAAGCTAGTAGCCTATGGGATAAACTTTCAGTCTTCTTCAATAGTGCTACGGATACTGAGCGTGAGTTTTTTCCAAGCGTTTGCATCGAAATTTGCAAGTTTCATTAGAATCTTTTTAAATTTGTTTGGAATGCACGAGAACCGTGATTTATTAAGCTTGCCATTTAAAAATAAAATACATTTTCCCCTACAGGAGTGCACATTACTTTGAAGGACCTGCTTCCGCGAAACGTGTATTTTCGGTTCAACCCCTACATGTCGGAAAACATTAGATTGGACGAAAGTGATCCCATCAAGTTGGAAAAGCTACAAGAAGAAACTGTGACTTACTTGAAGCGGAATCGCCGCAAGCTTGACAGGATTGTTGAATCACTCATGCAAGATAAGCCGAATCTGACTTTTCCTTACGGAAGGAACCATGTTGATCCGTTGTCTATTCGAAGGCATCTTTGAAGGGAAAATATTCTGGTTTTGTTGCGTTTGTTTTTCTTTGATGGTTGAACGAGGAATAAGTTCTTGTTTTGTTTCACCTTGTTTTCTTCTTAGCCGTATGGATCTACAGGGATCTTCAAAAATCATCGAGACAAAACTTCCGTGCTGCTCGTGGGGCAGAATCCACCGTCTGTGATTGTAGCTTTGAGTGCGTGAAACCGGAGGTTATCCTTTTTTATTTCACCTGCGGGGAACGTGAATCGTATGCCAGTGGAGCTATGTTTTGTGCGAATTTTCATTTGCATCTGAATGTTTGCAGGTTTTACAAATACAAAAGAAGGTTCAAAACGGAAATGCTGTAGTATAATTTACACTCATCTTGATTTTTTTCCGTCTCGCGAGACTCAGTGAAGTGTTCTTACTTTTTTGCAGGCCGAAGGGGATAATTCGCTTCTTGCCTATAGTGATGATACGAGGTCGAATCGTTCTCCGGATTTGAAATGATGTAATTGTGAACCGAAGGCAACTTAAATACTTCATGAGTGCTCTCTGTATGTGGTGTCAATTTCGGTTACGCGTTCATTTTACTGCCCTTCTTCCTGGCCATGTGAAGGGACCTGGATATATCAAGTATTCCCCGTTGTCACCGTGTTGTCGATCTCGTCATTTTATAGTTTCTTTCGATATACTTCACCATCACGAGATTTCAGTGGTTTCACTCATGTTGAGCTTGACTGCTTTGGAATCGGTTTGGCTTTTTGCACGAAAGTGAAATACAGCACGATACCGTACCTCATGAGAAAAAAAGCGTTGGCACGATTTGTTTTGCAGACGAAGTAGAATGAGTCATACTGATGAGAAAGATTTTGAAACGGACAAGGTGTCTCTTCTTTCAGAAGAATTAGAACAGACGAACATGAAGGCGCAGGACAGTATGACTCGGAAATATTTGGAGATCACCGGGGTTATTGCCTTGTATTGGTAAGTTTTTTACATATATTGAGATAATTTAATCGGTTGACTGAATTTTAAATCGATCAACAGGGTGGTTTCCATCTCGATTGTGATGCTCAACAAACAGCTTTTGGGTGGACGAGGGATGGAAGGAGGACTTGACGCTCCGTGCTTCATTACGTGGTTTCAAGCAGTGTGGTCGATTTTTGTGATACGGATTTGTGGAAGGTATTCCTGGGCTGGTGGCTCTGGACGTCTCGATCTCTCATGTGATGCAAAAAGTTTGAAATCAGTGAGTTTTGTTTTTGTTCTGGAATCATTGAAGACGCCTCTGTTGAAATTTAATTACTGATGAATTGATCACGGCGAGAGTTCCCAGAACGTTCGTTGATATTTTAACCAGAACTTTGAGGTTTTCAAAGCATCCAAATATTGTACAGTACTTGAAGAAATTACAACAGGACTTTTTGTCTGAAAGCTTATACCGTACTTGCACGTGGTATCTCAAGAATAAGCTTCCCGTCTGTTCTCTTGTGTGTTTTGCTTGTCTTTAATCTAGCTGACAACCTGAGAGGAAAAAGATCAGGAGAGAAGTTGGAAAAGTGTTGAAT
Source organism: Notodromas monacha (assembly GCA_905338405.1). NCBI lineage: Eukaryota > Metazoa > Arthropoda > Ostracoda > Podocopida > Cyprididae > Notodromas > Notodromas monacha. Next base: position 21,356 of record CAJPEX010001048.1, read on the forward strand.
ATTAGTAGTTTAATGCAGTATAAAGAACTTGAAATTAACGTGAACTACTGTATGCGGAAAATGCATATCTGGTGACCTTTTTGAGCCAAACCTCGAATGATCACCGACCTTTAATAAAATATTTTTGCATTAGATCTTCTTCGAACTTTTATTTTCAGTCATCAGGCGCATGCTGAGTTTAACAAATCTTATCGCTTCCATTACGCGGTTCACCGAAAATGACTTGCGATTACCTAAAATTTTCCGCGTCGTGATCTGCATGTCTTTGAAGATACGTTCGGACTTTGTTTCGCAGATTTTGCCTCTTTCCATTGTCTTCGTTGGAATGGTGACTTCCAACAATTTGTGCATCAAATTTGTGGGAGTTGCATTCTACTACGTGAATCGCTCTTTGACGACTGTATTCAATGTGATTCTCTCCTACGTGTTCTTGAGTAAGTCGTGTCAAACGAATTTTTAAATATACCGGACGCATTTTAAAATTTGTAGCTTGTAAGACATAATTTTGGCATTTTGTTTGTCTAGGTCAGACGCATTCTAAATATGCGTTGTTTTGGTGTGTCATTATCTTGGTCGGATTTTTCATCGGAGTTGACCAGGAAACCGCATCAGGTGATCAGTTTTTTAAATTTGTTGTTTCTTTCAAGTATTTTTTAATGGGAATGCTGCTTCTTTAGTACAGCATGAAAAATAATCAAATTCATTGGTACTGTGTTCGATTTTTTCCAGGTTTGTCGCTTTTGGGGGTGATTCCTGGAGTTCTTGCGTCGCTGCTTGTTGCATTGAACGCTATTCTGACCAAGAAATACCTTGCATGTGTTGATGGGAGCATTCTTCGCCTGGGATATTTGAACAACGTGAACGCCGCTATTATATTCATCCCTCTAATACTTTTGAGTGGCGAGGTTAAAGTTCTCATGAGCTTTAAAGATTTGAACACCGTTTATTTCTGGACTGTAATGTCTATTTCCGGTGTTCTCGGCTTCGCCGTGGGCACGGCATCAGCTCTTCAAATCAAAGTGAGCCTCCGATTTTTGTGTAAATTTGTCTTATTTAGAGCGTGACTTTCTAGTACTGTAATGCTAAATTTTTTTCAGGTAACTTCGCCGCTTACACATAATGTGTCTGGAACTGCAAAAGCAAGTGCGCAGACGATTCTTGCAGTGTTGTATTACGAAGAGTTTAAAACAGCGGTTTGGTGGACCTCGAATTTCGTTGTCCTCTTGGGAAGCATGGGTTATACTCGTGCGAAGCAATTGGAAATGGAAGAAGGAAAAAAGAAGCAGAATCAGTCCAAAGATATTGAAAAATGTTGAAGTTATCTCCCAGCAAAAAATTTGAGCATTCATGAACCCATTGAAAACCCATTCAAAAATGGCCAATCTTGCCCATTCAGAAAATGGTCTTACAAGAATCTTTGAACTATTTTACTGGGCATTCAACTTACGCCCAAATGAATGGGTCAGTAAATGCCTTGGTGAATGGGTGCACTCAGGCCAAAAAATTTCGAATACCAAATTTTTTGCTGGGCAGAGAGGACGTTTTAAGAGAAGAACACCTCAGTTTTGTTGGATTGACGTTTGTCTTGCTTTTCGGCGGTGTTTTTGTGATTTCGTCTGTGATTTTATTTCCAAAACTGGACATTTTGTTGTTGATCGCACGTTGGATTTGTTGCAAAAGACAGCACTCTTTTTTCGAATCACGTATTTTTTTCTTGTACAGTATATTTTTTCGATTTCCTAAGGGTGCTTGATCGTTCATGTTCATTAATTGTTCAGGATGCATTGCTGCTTTAAAAACGGGATTCTTGGGGCCCTTGCCGTATCAATCTGTGCCGTTGCTGTCAATTTTTCTTTGAATGGATTTGGCAGTACGAATAAACCCTGTCAGCCTATGGACCAGGGTTGCGATCTTCAGTTGTTGAGAAAGATTTCCATCCTTATTCCTCCTAGCGGACGTTCTTTGCCTCCGTATTACAACATCAGCGAATCGCAGTTATTTTTTATAACGCAGAATCATTCTCAGGTACGCCTTTCTATTCGTAGGTTGTATTCTGGAAGTTCATTCACATGTGAGATTATTCCAGGAATTCGTTGACGGAATCCAGGGAATGTGTAATGAATGCTGTTGCAGTGTGCGTCTGCTTAAAAATGATCGAGTTCCGCAATCCGTGAATGACAACGGAGAATTTCCTGACGTGCGTCGCAAATACGTTTCTCATTTGATCATCACGAGTACTTCGAAGGATCAGAAATGGATGAGCGTCGTTATTGCATTTGTCACTTGGCGTGCAAATGCGAAGTACTTTTGGGTACCGGGAATATCACCAGAAGAAACTGGGACGGAGTTGCTAGGGAATCTACGAAATGATTCCGTGGTTTTAATACGGTTGGTATTCTTCGAGGACAATGGTTATAGTGTGAAGCACTGTTTTAATGTGAGAAAACGATTGTTCATTACGAGGCATTCTGAAGGAAAACTTGAACTGTTCTACCTCGTTATCATCTCAATGATCGTCCCTTTCTCTCCTTGTTCACGCGTTGATTATGTGGAACAAACGTGGGATATTCCAGGTCACGAAACGCATAAAAATAAGGATTATAGATCAAATTTCAATGTAGCATAATTTTTTTTATTGATGAAAATTTTCGCAATAGTCACTATCGTGCGTACAGTATATGGATATCTGATATCTGTGCAGTAGAAGAAAATGTGTCATTTAGAAATTTTACTGTCGATGCAATTCCTGCTAGTTCACCCTCCGTCGTATTCTCCCCTAATTTGAACTATTTCTCGGTTCTGCTCTTATTTATCAATTCCGCAAATGTGTTTATTCTTGGCACGTCTTGGCCAAACGTGAAATTTTCACTTTTGAACCTTGAATACTTCCAATCATCCATGTTTCGTGATATTAATTCGAGAATGTTTGGAATACCTTTTTGAGACGATGGTCTGAAATTAATTTTGAAGAAAAGCGGGGAAAATCTGCTCATGGATAGATGGAATTATTACCGTATTTAAATGTACAGTACTGTACTACTCTTGCATAAATGCAATTGGGCGATTATACCCGGGTTTTTGCATGGAAATCTGAAGCATTTTTCCGCTTCCTCTTTTTTTGCTAAATTTCCGGATGAAAAGAAACAAATTTTACGCAAATGAATGCGCGAATTCTTTCAGCATGGGTTCTATAAGAGAGTTGTAAAGGTGGAACTAACCATCATCTAACATTATTAAATTGATTGAACAGCTTAACTTATACTTGAAATTATTATTGTGGAAAGTTTTTCCTGTATTCCCATTTTATTTTTGTGTAGAAATGGTACCTTTGACTGGCGGTTGGAGTCCGCAGATAGGAGAGATTACCTCACACCTCTATTCATTCCGTGCGACAATGCCATTCGAAAAGAGTTCGCGAATAAATATCCGTCGTCTCTGACTACTGGATCAGCTGGAGATTTAATCCGGCATAAGGTGAAGAAGATGTTGTTCCGGGCCAAACTGGCATTGGATACTCTGGGGGTTCCTTTTTGGCTGAGCAGTGGAACCTGTCTTGGTGAGGTTTTATTCTTTTCAGAGTATAATACCGTTTCGAAAATATTCACCGTCTCGAAAATAGTTCAAACCATCACCTCCGGAAAAACGTCGAATTGAAGTTTATCAATTTGCCCATTTTTTAATATTGATTTCAAGCCTGTGTAGCTGAATTTAGATGATGAACTTTTTCCTCGTTGCCTCGCTTCCGATATTACTCCAATTTCCTAAATTTTGTAAAAAAAACCGTGACTCCCTGAAATATTCCCGCCTTTGTGTTTCATGAATTACTCAGTTGCGAATCAGATTAAAATGCCTTCCATTTATTGGATCTTTGATTTGTAGGATTCTTTCGTCAATGCGATGTTATTCCTTACACGGATGATGTGGATATCGGAGTTTTTGCCTCGGACTATAATGAAGACATAGTCAATGAAATGGAACGTGCGGGTTTCACGCCATTGCATAGATTTGGAGTGTTGAACGACAGTCTGCAATTGTCTTTCATGCATACCTGGTTTAAACTAGACATATTTTTCTTCTACGACGAAGGCGACATCTTCTGGAATGGTGGAACCGACTTGAGTACGGGGGAAAAATTCAAGTGAGTAGAATATAGTTTTATTCGCTGATATACCCTTCGAAATGCTGAATATTTTCGTGTGCATGAAGATTTGCCTTGCGAAGGAAATGGCGTGTTCATTTTTTTTTGTTCAACATGGGATGAATCGGATTAATTTTCAGGTATCCGTTCCCGAAGTTCAAGTTGTGTTGGACTGAATTTTTGGATCTTTTGGTTCGAGTTCCTTGTCCATTGGAGCCATATATTCAAGCAAATTATGGCCCATCATGGTTTCATCCCGTGATGCAGTGGGATTGGAAAGCAAGTGCTTCCAATGTCATGTCCAATGGGTTCTGGCGGGCTGAAGACGAAGCTATTCAACTTTTTACAAACCACTGACGCTCTTCGGTGAGAACATTTTGGTCCGAAGTGTGCGCCTCGTATGTAGCATTTATATCAGTGTCTCATTCAACGTCCAGGTTTAAGGCTTTTAAAACTCTTGAAGATGGAATTTTAAAAATACTGGAAATTTTTTCCCAAGAATATGCCGTATTCACGCGAGTAACATACGCCGTTGATTCTGAGATGTACATCGTATTTTCAACCTAAAATTGAATTGCTTCCAAATCTAAGACATGCTTCCCTAAGTTTTCACAATGCCTGAGTTACTTCATCCTACAGGGTTAACCAATAAGTATACCCTTTGTTACTTATGGATGATAAAATCTCTACGAAGACTTCGTGCGAGTGTAAGCTCATTATATATTAATCTTCTTCCGAAAGAAATAAACCATACGAGGAAGATTTTCCACCTTATACCAATATGAAAGACTACACCAGATACGAATAAATTTGCAAGATAATCTCACAATTTCAACTTTATTTGTTTTTCCGGATTCCTGTTTTTTATGTGAACTTCTTTCGATGGTAAAAAAATTTGTCAATTTCAAGAAAACATTCATCATTTTATTTGGGGTACATGTTTGAATCATTTTTTGAACTTATTTTCTCGTGCGCTGTAAATCTGACCCCCGATGAATCTCGAAGCTTAACTTGAGTAAAAATAAGGGGGGGGGGGGTAAAAAGCGCCGATTATCCGCGTAAGTAGTATCAGCCCTGTGAAATGGTTTGCGGGCCAGCAGACCGCAGAGTTTTTGCCTTTATCGGCTTGGCAAACTGGTCCAATTCGTCAAACTGCTTCCCGAAAAGAGAGTCGAAAAAATTCAAGCTCGTGTCGAATCCTTCCAAGTCGCGTCCTGAACCCGCGAGTTTCTCCGCAGCTTCTAGTGCTGCTTCCCAGTCGTACGGTTTCGGTTGAGCTGCTTTATTGCCAGCCTTTTGAATCATCACGGACGTTTCTTCGCTATTTGAAGAATCCCGCTGCCTTTCACGATACCGGCGGTGATATCTTCGTCGTCGTCGTCGTCGTCGACTCGGTCGGCTGACGGGACTCGAAGAAACTTGAGTTGATCCAGATTTTGACGAGGTTGTGGATTGAGTTCCACTTGTACCGACGTTGACCGACGCTTGTACTCCATTCGCCGGATTCTAAGATTAAAATAGTTGTTTTAATTTCTGTTGTGATCAGAACGAAAATCGGGGACGCTTGAATAATTTTAGATATCTTGGAGTCTCTCTGTACCAACAATCTTGTCTACAACGATTTCATCGTGAATGTATAACGAATTTTTTTTCGGTCCCTTTTAGGGTTCTCTCCCCATGTAATATGTTTTTTTAAAAGGGAAATTATCTTGACAACGATTTTTCTGGGATTTTGAATTTCGCTGTAGGAGTGAGAGAGAGTCCACCTGAATTATAGATCTTGATCTCATAAAAAAAGAGGTGATGTCTTCCTCACAAAATTTAAATGCTGTACTTCGAAAAGAATGAGCAAAATTATTGCCAGAAAAAATGAAATACTGTACAGTACTTCATATTCACCGCATTATGAATGCAGTAACTGTACAATAAAGTATAATACAGTATTTACTGGAGTACCATGCGCCCTCGTGTGAGACGTGCGCCGAATTCCTTGAGACTTTTTTTTCTTCAGAAAAATCTATCCTTCGTACAACGCACATTGTGCTATTCTGCGGCGTAAAGTTGAATTTAGTTTTGAAAATACTGTAAATGCGAAAATTTGAAATTTTAACGAATAAAATGCAAATTACAATTGTGCTGCTTTTGTTTTTGTTTCACATTTTAATCTGCCAGGATGATATGAGCCTGAATATTAATTTTGAATCATTTTAGTCTCTAAAAATGAAAGTAACTGTACAGTATTTCTTTGAACTTCACCGAATGTGCTTCATCGAAAAGTGACGAAGTGACATGCACCAAAAATGTACATTTTCAGAAAGAAAAAGAATACTCAAATAAGACGCGCTGCCCACTTTTTGAGCTTAATTTCGTGGAGAAGTTTCCGGTGGTCCTGAAGGAAATACGGTACTTTACGAGGAATATCTGATGTTCGGTTTCATTTAAGGGGGAAATAGTGCCAGCAATAATTGCAAAGACTCCGTCGTTAGATCCTGTTTTTTTTATTTGGACATGTTTTTTCTATTTTATCCTGAAATTTTGTCACGAACTTGTCATGATCTCCTTATCCATCCGTTGAAGCATTTAAAAATGCCTATTTTGGCAGCACTTCTGTTGAATTTAAAATTTTCATTATCAACCTCAAAAATTTGAAACCACTTGCAAGTCATTGAGAATTCGGTTCAGACAACCCATGGTCCAGAAAAGATCTGTTACTCATCAAATTTAAAAATACCTTGATTCCACTTGAAGAATGATGCAAATAGACTTCAGAAAAATTTGACTACGCACGAAAATCAAACATCCTTCGACGAAAATGTGGGGACAATCTCTCGAGCCAAAGAATTGAATATACATGATATTCATTAATCACTCACGTCAAGTGTGCTTATAAAAGAAAAGATGTTGAAATTTTGACCGCCGAAACTCCCGCTTTGTTGTACGTCACCGTATTGAGACCGAACCCGTGTAACTTTGGCATCCTCTGTGACTGGCGATGCTTTTGTAAAACTCGTCAAAATGCCGACGCAGAAAGCAGCGATCTTGAATTGAAACTGAAGGCCAAAAAAAAAATTATTTTAAGAGTGTAAAAACTCCATGAAACAGCCGCGCGAAGCATTTTAAATTATCTACTGCACCATGAAAAACTGTTTTTGCGAGGCGTTTTTGCATTTGAGTCAGAATGCTTTGATTTCCCGATGATTTTGAGAATTAACAACATTCTCGGAAGAATTCACCTGTCCATCTTCCAAGAATTTTTTGCAATGGCTACCGGACATTCAATTTTTTTTCACATATTAAAAATTGTAGGCACCATTTACACCTAATATCAGCAGCACTAAAATTATACAAAGTAACATTCATTGTTTTTAATGCGTGTCGGATTTGAGAAGTAGTTGTGAAGACAATAATTCTTGTTAGCGCTTGGACCAACTGCAAATTCATAAAACCAGAATGACGGAAGCCTCATTTCGTCGCAGTTATTGCGTACACTTTCATTTCTCTATCCTTTCTCTGTTTATAATGTGAAGAGAACGGAAAAACTTATTCATCAATCCTCTGAAAAAGTACAACAGATGGTCTTTCCAAAATACACTATATATTTAAAAACTGCTATGAATACTGTATATTGACGAAAGCCAATACAGTGAAGCACTGTATTCAGTTAATTGTTCAGTTTTTTTTTCGAAAATGACTTCATATCTTCGAAAGTGATAGCGGCGATTTTTTAGCAGTTTAAAAGTATTGGAACTGTATTGTCCTCAAATTAATTTGGAAATATTGAGAGAAACTTGAAAATCGAATGTTCACGGGAAAACGATCCGTTATTTACTGGCCCGAAAACTTTCTAAACGGTTCATCATCATATCTTGTCCAGCTTTAATATATGATTCAAGGCCTCTGTTGTGTTTCCATTTATTTCCAATTCGTGAATCATGTTCGTGGCACATCTTGAATTTAACGAAATGCTCTGGATCGGAAGTAGCATCTTTCGAGATCTAGGCCGCTGTCAATTAGAAGCGGAAATGGGAACTCTTACCATCTTCGTTTCCGGATCAACGTCGTTGGGGCCGGTCGTCACCCGGTTTCACTCTACCTCCTTTGCTGGAATCATTAGAAAGTTGTTCTGCACCTTGATCTACGCCGTGGTCCACATAGCACATCGTCACCCATTTCATTTTACGATTGATTTATGAAAAAAGTTTCAATAAAAAATGAAAACGTGGTTTCAAAAAAAATAAAGCTGTTCTTCGACGCGAGGTTTTTTACACCATGAACAACGGGTCCACCCGGAAGTATTTTACGGGGAAAAGTATCTCACAGAAGATCATGGCGATGCGAAATTATTTCGTGAATTTAGTCAATGGATGAACTGCGATCTCGATTATTTTCAACATCGCATTACTATTGTCTTATTACTATTTTGATAATTTTTTGATAAAAAATGATGTAGGATATTTCTGATTTTGAATTTGTTCCAATGAAAACATGCTAAATTGTTCGAGTACCAAAGGTAAAAATTCGGCGAAAAACTGAGTCCCGCTATGTTCGATTTCCGAGAGTGGATTCGAGATATTTTATGCAGTTGGACCAACAAGGGTGTTTTCTAAAAACGGTAGTTATTTCTTCAAAATATTTGCCATTCACTATAAAAAATCGTCAAGTTGTAAGGAAATGAAATAAGAATGTTTTTCTGCTTCGATTAACATTTTTCGAACTGATCATTGGAAAAATTAGTCCAGGCATGACGAATTTTTTCAGCGACAGCGCGGAAAAAAGCGAAGGAAAGGTGCATTGTGTTACTCTTATAATTCCTCTAGAAATCCTGGGAAAAATTTGTATGGTACTTGCCATACAAATTTTTCATAGGATTTCTAGAGGAATTATAAGAGTAACGCAATGCACCTTTCCTTCGCTTTTTTGTCCATTCATTGTGTCCTACAAATAAGCTTCTGTCATTATCCCTAAGTATCGCTTCAAATGCCGGAACGATGGAAATGTGTTGCTATTTGGTTCCTGGCAAATCCTGGGAAAACTCCTGAAAAATTCCTTTAACCCTTGGAAGAATGAACATGACACGACTTTTATTCAAAGGTAATATTATATTGTATTACCACGCTTGTCGTATGAATACAAACAAAGAATCAAAATTAACGATCATTTGAAGGATACTGGAATAAGCTTCAGGTTAACATTTTTGTGAATTTGACAACTTGAGCCGACCTGAAGATATTGCTGTTGAATAATAAATATTTTATTTATTCTGGCCAACCTTGTACTGTACGTCTTTTATTCGGCGCGCGAGTCTTCCGATGATTCACTACTTTCAAAAGTTCCGTGTAAGTGTTTCATTTATTTAGTCACCATTTCCAATCAAGTGGAAACATTTCCTCCTCCAATTCAAATATATTCTACGGGAAGGATAAAGTTGGTGAAATTGACGGAAAGAATCCGGAATCAATGTAACTCGAGGTTTCACACGGGAAACCAAATGAAATGCCTGTCACAGATGTTTTTCTTGGCCGTTATTCGTATAAATGCGTATCCCTCTCTCGTCAAATATGCGAAGAATGACGGAATGACTCTTAGCTCATGAATCTCTAACGTCCCTTTTTTTTTTGGTCGAAGCAAAAATAGTTTTCCTGGCCACTTCGGTATTACTATTATAGACTCGAGTTTCTTTTGCGTTCGAGATATTTCTGATTTTGAATTTGTTCCAATGAAAACATGCTAAATTGTTCGAGTACCAAAGGTAAAAATTCGGCGAAAAACTGAGTCCCGCTATGTTCGATTTCCGAGAGTGGATTCGAGATATTTTATGTAGTTGTACCAAAAAGGTTTTTTTTAAAACTGTAGTCATTTCTTCAAAATATTTGTCATTCACCATAAAAAAAATTGTCAAGTTGTAAGGAACTGAAATAATAATGTTTTTCTGCTTCGATTACCATTTTTTGAACTAATCGTTGGAAAAATTAGTCCAGGCATGACGGATTTTTTCAGCGACGGCGCGAAAAAAGGCGAAGGAAAGGTGCATTGTGTTACTCTTATAATTCCTTTAGAAATCCTGGGAAAAATTTGTATGGCAAGTATTGTGTCCTACAAATAAGCTTCTGTCATTATCCCAAAGTATCGCTTCAAATGCCGGTACGATGGAAATCTGTTGCTATTTGGTTCCTGGCAAATCCTGGGAAAACTCCTGAAAAATTCCTTTAACCCTTGGAAGAATGAACATGGCGACTTTTATTCAAAGGTAATATTATATTACCACGCTAGTCATATGAATACAAACAAAGACTCAAAATTAACGATCATTTGAAAGATACTGGAATAAGCTTCAGGTTAACATTTTTGTGAATTTGACAACTTGAGCCGACCTGAAGATATTGCTGTTGAATAATAAATATTTTATTTATTCTGGCCAACCTTGTACTGTACGTCTTTTATTCGTCGCGCGAGTCTGCCGATGATTCACTACTTTCAAAAGTTCCGTGTAAATGTTTAATTTATTTTGTCGCCATTTGCAATCAAGTGGAAACATTTCCTCCTCCAATTCAAATATATTCTACGGGAAGGATAAAGTTAGTGAAATTGATGGAAAGAATCCGGAATCATTGTAACTCGAGGTTTCACACGGGAAACCAAATGAAATGCGTGTCACAGATGTTTTTCTTGGCCGTTATTCGTATAAATGCGTATCCTTCTCTCGTCAAATATGCAAAGAATGACGGAATGACTCTTAGCTCATGAATCTCTAACGTCCCTTTTTTTTTTGGTCGAAGCAAAAATAGTTTTCCTGGCCACTTCGGTATTACTATTATAGACTCGAGTTTCTTTTGCGTTCGAGTAATCAGCCACAGACCCGTGGTTCGATTGCTTTGATTGGCTGGGCAAAATGCGGCCGGTATTTATTTTATTTTTTTTTTTCGAGAGCTGGACAAAGTAGACGTTCTTCTTTCCAACCGATGGCACTGATCAGTCCACTAGTCTACTTTGATCTTAGCTAGGAATCAGTCTTCCGAATTCCGTTTGTTCATTTTAATTTAAAAAAAGGAACCTAGGTATTTTTCTGAACTGAAACTCGCATGCGAATATCGCCGTTTTGAGCAGCCTCTTCGGAAAATAATTGGTTTAATATTGAAATTTTGAATTCAGGAGAGAAAATTGCGGCCTTTGCTTGGATGCACAATTTAATTGCATTTATTTTTTCCTGTCTGTGACCTCATTGCCAAAATATGGCGCTGTCTTCTGAGAAGATCATCCAGTTTGGAGTCATTGAACAAGTTTGTTAACTGATCGAGGATTTGTTTTTACAATTTTGAGAAATACTGTAGTTCGTTCTGTATTTGAAACCCAAAGTTATGAATTGCAGTAAATACAGCACATGTATTTGTATGTATGTAAATGGGCGCCTTTCCTGACAAGTGAATTCAGGAGACCCAAAAATTCGTTGTAGAGATGAATTTCGGTTCGGAGAACCCTTATTGGGATGGACAGAGAACTCCATGGGTACCAAACGAAAATAAACAAAGAAATCGTTATGCGGGAAAAAATCGTTGTATGGAGAGGTCTATACCTGTATAAACCGCATCTCCTCGTCACTGCGGCCCTTGTGCAAATATTGTACCTCAAGTATGGGCCGCTGTAGTTCTTTTTAGCACATTTGTTTCAAAGTGCGGCTTATATTCAGAAAAATACAGTGAACGGTAATCATCATGTCTTCTTTGCTTTGTGAGACGCGGCTTTGATGAATCGCTTGACAGAAATACTCCGACGTTGTTCGGAACTCTTGCAAAACTGTGAATTTTACTGGTATATTTTTGTGTGTGCGAAGAAACCCACGAAAAAAGTTCCGCATTCCTAATTTTATGCCAAACCTCGAGTTCGGAACCCTGCAGAATCTGGAGCTAGTTGAACTTGGGTTGAAAAATGTTCGTGGAAGATGTTCAAGAAATGATAAGCCTATGTTCTCTAGTTATTTTGATACCGACTGAAAATAATGTTTTGTGTAAAGTCATTCACGCACTGCATTTATTGGACACGTATATGTAAATATCACCAATATAGCAGGCATTAGAGATAAGAGTATCACTGTTATGTTTATAAATAAGATTTTTATCTCAATTCTGGAATTGCAATAAGAAATTTTCGTGGTCTTGAAAAAATCCCATATTTCTACCCCGTTTCCGAGAGCCTAAACCCTAAACCTTGCAGTAATCCCAAAATGGCCAGAATTTTCCAATTTCTTCTCACCGGGTTCGAACATTATTGTCATTCAAAGGATGCCAGTATTGTTTGTTCTTCGATGAAATTGTCCAACCTTCCTTTCGCACAAACTTCGTAATTACGGGTTCAGAGCTTCCGGAGTGATCCAAAGGGTTTTCTCTCTAAAAACTCTTTAAACAACTCATATGATGCATAAAAGTCACAAGTAAAATATTTACGTTCCTTCAATTGTGGATCATTGATTTGGTTAGTGTTTCATCGTCATCCAAAATTAAACTAGCAAAAGCGTGCCACTGACAAGACAACAGGAAAAAGTTCCTCCGGAAACCTCGTTTGTTTCTTAATTCAAACGGATCTAGGTTCCCCCGAATTCCAGCGCACAGCATCTCTCTAAACACGCGGACAGCGAATTAATTGGACCAAGTTTTTTCCCTGGCGAAAATAAGCCCTGACCCCGGGGTATAATCACCTCGAGGACAGGTTTTCCCCTGGGGGCCAGTGGGTCATTCGTCGCGCCAGGGCCAAAAGGGTAAACACTTGACCTCGTCGTCAAGACCGACAACTTTACTCTATAATTAAAATATATAAAAAAAAAAAAGAGGTTCAACCGCCACTCGGATGTTTGTTCTTTCCTCCTGCTCTCGATCAGTCCTTCCGAAGGTTGATGAGTACAATTAAAAAGTTTGAAATGTGGGTCGATCACAGATTCGAAAACATTTTTTTTCCCATTCTGTTCATCTTGGGTTGGGTGGGTTTCGACGGGGGGAGAGGAGGAAAAAACTGGGCCGATCGGCCTGCACTGCGACGCGTCCGCACTAAAGCTCCTGCGGAGTCGTCGTGTCGCATTTAGTCGACACTCGACGGGCATTGTGCGCGCAGGTTGCGACACTTCCGTGTTTCGTCATTCCATGGTACAAATTTCTAGTTCCGGCTATCATCAACACGCATAGAGTATTTTGGACTTGGAGGCGTGTGAGGGTTTTTTGTTTTTTGAAGGAAACTTCCGGAAGAAGAAAACGCGAAAAATATTGAGTGAGAGGAATATGTCGGTTATATACGTTGAAGCGTGATGCGGGGGTTTTCGAGTGCTCGTGATGGTTTGATACTGTACTGTTTTTAAAGCAGAATATGGCACACATGCCTCACAGTGTATAATTTTTTGGTCGCTGGACTAAATTAATGCTGTATATAGAGACCGATGAATTAAAAAAAAATATTGATAAAAATGTACAGTAGTTTATTTCGTCAGGAGAAGTTACTCGTCGGCTGTTTTTTGAGATATTCTTCCTCCCATGATTCTTATCCATTCTTGTTACTCTCTCGTTTACTTATGAATGCAATTATTCTATTAATTTTTTTGCTAGCGGTTCAAATTTTTTTCCGTCGATTAATTGATTATATGCTTGCATGAAAATAAGTGACGCGACGAAATAAATAATTACCGCGAGGAAATAAAATTCAATTTTTTGGGCCTCTTTCATTTAACTTATTGTACTGAAGGGACGTGTTCGTTTGAATTCTCGCATTTCATCTTGGCGGCAAAAGAACAAACCCAAAAAAATCCTGTTCTTTTGGTGCCATGACCCTTGCTTTATTTCGAATCCTCGTTTTTCTGATCAAATGTTCAATTTTATTCAATTTTTCAGGTGCAGTGGAATAAAGAAGGAAACAGTTATGAAGCTACTCATCTTGGTAAGATATTAAAACTTGCTGACATTATTAAATGTGAACCGGTAGTCCATAAAACCTCTTTTGTGGTGTGTGCGATGCTAGTCAGTCGAAAATTCCATGTCGTGGACATGCAATTGGAGCATCTCTCTGCTACGGAAAAAGAAATCCAGTTCTTTCTTTTTTTGGCGCTAGATAACAGTACTTCATGGTCTGGTTTACACGATTCCCAATTTTCCCTCTCTCTCTCGTAACTTGATGAGCTGGATGGCCACAGTCGACCAACAGGCCCAGGCCTCTAACAGCCAATTATGGCATTCTTGTCGAGTTTACATGGTGGGAAATGACACGGGTATGATTTTGCCCTGGGAAAAAAGAAGCACGCGGAATCACCGACATTCTTAATGCCGATATCGATTTTTCGCTTGTCAGAACACTCGTCGACCCGGAAGTTAATGTCTTCCCTTCATAATTGGTTCTTCAAGTGAACTAGTTGCAACTGTCTCCTGATTTCCCCCCTCGAGTGTTACTTGGGACAGGCGAGATTGTTCCTAAATTAAAAACAATTCAAAAATATTTACGAGCTTGTTGAGTAAAACTTCGTTGATCATCTCGCGCATCTTGAATAGCTGCCCTTTGTTTTGAATGATCCTCGCAGGGTTTCGTCATATTTTCTGTATCAATTAGCGTACGATCCGATTATAATAGTGTATTGGTGTTCTCCTGAGGCTTGTGAATTCATTTTGAGAACAGGAAGAGTTGAAACATGGATGTTCGACCAGAAGCGAAAATTAATTCTGTCTCTGAAGAAGGTAACGACATTTTTTACGCAACGATAGATCGGTTAGTCTGAGGAAGAAGAAAAACGTGATAACGAAAGAGAGTCTTTTCACCGAGAACGTGCAAAATTTTGGAATGAAAAGCTGAATTTCGAATTTTCTTTTTGCCTTATTTGCAATGATAGACAATTTCTTCGACAACCTTGAAAATTCTCACGCGTAAATAACAAGAATATGATGCCAATTTCGCAGCATTCGATTTTTTTTAAAAGAATACTTTAAAGAAAGCAAGTGTAAATATTTTCGTCAGTGTTTATATTATTATATTAAGGCGCTTTCCTACCATATACCAATGTGCTTTTAACTAATTTTTTCGCGAGATGATCGAATGGCTTTCAATGTTTACGCTTCTTTTATGCATAGCTCTGAATTTCGGAGATACTGCAGCCTAAATATCGATTTGAATTTTTATGTATTTCTGCCTGGAAATCTACGAACCCACAAATCTATGGGATACATTCTGAATCGCGAAAGGACTTCCGGATTGTCCCGGTGGAGAAATGCTGGTTCAGGTCCACTGAACATATTACGCCGTATATAGCATGTTCTGAAGTAACAAAATTCTTGCCCTGGATGCGAAAAGTTCCATCGATGGAATGTCAATATACTTTATTGATCATAAATACTACGTCCGAAACTCGGGTGCATTCATCCGCCAGAAGCTGCAGCGCGAGAAATAGAAAAACACGGTTAATTTATATTGTGCATTAAACGTGGAATTTGATTTAACGATCCCAACAATGTACAGTATTTTCTACGCTTTTTTTTTCGTGTGAGTAATTCAAGTGTTCACATTTTGTAAAATTCAGGAGCCTCCGAGAACTCGCATCTTAAAAAAAATTGCTTGAAGACTCTAAGAACTTGTCTTTTAAAGCTTTAACCTCAAAGCTTACGACGTTAGATAAAATACCTTGCTGACCGTAGACGAGCAGATACTGGATTTCGCAGTAATTCAACTTGTTATTTTGACTCAGAATTATTTGTTTGAAAGTTGTTATTCATGACGCATCTCCAGGCAAACATGAAATTCAAGAAGTAGTTTTAATGAGTTCTAACAAATTCTATCCGTAATTTTAATTTCTAGGCTTGTACAGGAGGGTCGAATATTTTCAAAAATGCAAAGTTGCAAGAATTCAAGGAAGATACAGGATTTCCTAAAATGGTTTTGCTTACTGTAATAAAGTTTCGTATTTATGTCTCAGAGTTTTGCTGGGTTCCATGAATGAGTGTTCTACCTTTTCCTTCACCAGGAATGCTGGAAATCTCGTTGCGCAGTAACTTTTTGAACATCAACTTTTATTACTACGGGTGTTCAAAAATTGAGGTTTCATGTACAGGTCGTATTTTTTTGAAGGACATAATACAGTATGAAAAATACTGTTCGACTCTGTACGCAACGATATTAAACTGACCGAAAAATAATTAATGCAGCGAATACCGATGGTAGAAGACGCATTGAAGTACTGTATTAGAGTATCAATGCAGTATTATATCAAAAAATTCAAAATGAAATTAAAATCCGTTGCCAGACTTCGAATACGGAAATCTCGTAACTGGGGAATATTGCTGTATAGAGTTAGACGATATCCGCTTTAGATCTAGTTTAACTCTCCTGAATTACATGAGAGTATTGTAATTTCGTACCTTAATTTATTTTATCGTACCACTGTATCTAGAATGAACTTGTTAGATTCTGTGGAAATTTCTGATTCAACGAGTGAAGTCTTTCGAAAATACTTTCACACACAAAATTTTTTATGAGATTCCACAAGCTTTGAAAATGAGTAGCCAAAGAGAAGAAAATTAAGCTGTTCGAGTTGAAAGTGTGCTGCATTTATCCCGCCCTTGTTGCCTTTGATTAAATTACTATTTTAGCGATGCTAATCAGAATTTGGAAAATTTCACTTCCTCTGCGCAAATACATTTTGTACAGATTTTTTTAAACTCATGCCATTTATCTGCGTTTTTTTTGTGTGCGACAGACACTGCTGGCGGCAGTGGCGTCCTCGTCATTAGCCTTGGTGTTCGACCTGGAAGATGACCCCACACCGTTCGTGAGACGACGATTAGCCAATGACTACGACGACCTCACATTGTGCGCGCAGGTTGCGACACTTCCGTGTTTCGTCATTCCATGGTACAAATTTCTAGTTCCGGCTATCATCAACACGCATAGAGTATTTTGGACTTGGAGGCGTGTGAGGGTTTTTTGTTTTTTTGAAGGAAACTTCCGGAAGAAGAAAACGCGAAAAATATTGAGTGAGAGGAATATGTCGGTTATATACGTCGAAGCGTGGTGCGGGGGTTTTCGAGTGCTCGTGATGGTTTGATACTGTACTGTTTTTAAAGCAGAATATGACACACATGCGTCACAGTATATAATTTTTTGGTTGCTTGTATAACTTGATGCTGTGTATAGAGACCGAGGAATTAAAAAAAAATATTTATAAAAATGTACAGTAGTTTACTTCTTCAGGAGAAGTTACTCGTCGACTGTGTTTTTGAGATATTCTTCCTCCCATGATTCTTATCCATTCTTGTTACTCTCTCGTTTACTTATGAATGCAATTATTCTATTAATTTTTTTGCTAGCGGTTCAAATTTTTTTCCGTCGATTAATTGATTATTTTTTTTGTGTGCGACAGACACTGCTGGCGGCAGTGGCGTCCTCGTCATTAGCCTTGGTGTTCGACCTGGAAGATGACCCCACACCGTTCGTGAGACGACGATTAGCCAATGACTACGACGACCTCTACGACAGTGACATCATGGCAGCGGCGGCAGCAGCAGCAGCGAACGATGACCTGATGGGGTCAAACGGGCTCGGCTCCGTCGGCGACCAACCCGCCATCGAGCACAGGATGGGCTACAGGCGAGGATACCGTGGCGGCAACATTGTTCGCAATGGCGGCGGCAGGCTTCGGCGGCCGCAGTTTGGCGGCGGCTTGAGCTTCTCTTCGTCGTCGCCGGTGGCTGTGCGGCCGGCGCCGTTGCGCCGACGCAAGAAGGTGCGAAGGTTTAGTACCCTGCGCAAGGACCGGTGCGTTGTCACGTTTTTGGTTTTAGCGAGGCTCATTTTTGTATATATTTTTTTTTTACTTGCATTTACCTCAACGAATGGCGGAGATTAACTTGATTAAGGTGATGCATTCAGGGTCATGCACTTCTCGAAGTTTTTCCTAGATGTCGCGTGTGAAATCACGTGTTCCCTTCCCGCGACTTTTGATGTCATCAGAGCAGACATAACGTTTTTTTATTATCTGAGAAGATAAAACATAAACCTTATTTCTCCAAAAATAAAAATTACGCGTTCTTGTAGGATTTATTCGTATTTTTCAGAAACTGACGATTCACCGAGACGTATCCCAAATGACGGTGTAACTCTGAATTATTTATTTCTCCTGTCTCAACTTCTGATATTCACACTGAATAAGAAATTGGAATTGATAATTCCTCCTGATTCCCCGAACATCAAGTAATTATTACTGGAATTTTTTGGATATTTATCACAATTCTAGTCTTTTGAAAATCCCGATCTCATGTCAACAAAATTGATTTTAAATGGCGGGTCACATAAATTCTAATTTAAATGCAACGTATGGGAGATTCGGTCAGTTTTTTCTGCATTATTCTGAGGCGAATTTTGTTGAAAGCCAAAATTTATTTTCTCAGATCATAACTTCTCGATTCAAAAAAGGTAATTTCTTCAAAATATTTTCGACGGAACGCAGATATGTTCAATGCTTACAATGAATTTGGTTTTTTAGTCCCTGTTCAATGGCCACCAAGCGATTTAATTTCGTTTCAACGCATTTTTGTTGAAAACGAAGTTTATTCAGGTCCCAAACGCTTCGATGTGATGAGATGCTACTTTTGGAAGATAATTATCAGACTATGATTTGGCTGGCGTGAATGTCTCGACCACTTGATTCTATCACGTCAAGGACTTCGCCAAAGACAATAAAAGAATACAAATATCTTCATGAGTTGCAACGTGTCGAAGAACTCCGTTAACTAGTATCCAACGCAATATGTTCATCATTCTACGAAAAAAAAAAAGATAATCGGAATGTCCCGGGAAAGTGTATGTTAAATGTTGAGGGGATTTAAGTATAAATTCCCCCTAAAAATCGTATTCAAGTTTGTACTCATATGTTTTGTTTTGCTTTTGCCAGGAGCGGTCGCAAGTTCGGCGGCAGTCGACGCTCACGGGACTGCTCTCGCCCCTCGCGCTCATGCGACGACTCGTCTCGCTCGCGACGCGACAAGCATCGCGACGAAGATCGCCGTCGCGGCGGCGGCGGCAGGACGTCGCGGAAAACGTCGTCGTCGTCCAAGGACCGACGGCGGAAGACTTCGTCCAGCAGCAGCAAGTCGGGCAAACGGTCGACGAGCAAGAAGAGCTCGTCCAGCTCGCGCTCCAAATCGCGAACGGACAACTCCGGCTCGCGCCAGAAAGACTCTTCAACGTCGCGAAAAAAGAAAACGTCGTCGGGAAAGAAACATCGAAGGACGGACTGAGGAACAGCGGCGTCGCTTTGAAGACGAAGACAAGTAAACCGGTGGCGGTTTGGTTCCCGCCGACGGACGACGAAGACGCCCGGAAGTGATGATGATGATGATGATCCAGCATTCCTAGGTTATTGTTTTTTTTTTTTTGAATGTCCGCGAAGGCTGCGCTGTTATAGAATTCCGTGCTGTGTTTTGTCGCATGAATTCGTTGCCTCTGCTGGACTTCCTTGTTACCAAATAAATGCAATCTCTGGTTTTTTAAAAAATATGATCGTCTTTAATTTCTCACTGTGATCACTCATTCTTTCAGGATAGACGATTAACGGTCTTTCAAATTCATGGGGTAAATGAAGAAGCAGACCAATGTGCATGCTCTGAGCTATTGTAATCTGTGTCCAAAACGGTTTGTGCTATTTCATTTCAGAAGTAAAATTCCACATTTTTTACAAGTGATGTTCATGGTTAAATTGTACGTCTGTCGGTCTGTACAGTCAAACCTCTTGCAGTTGAACTCAGGGACCCAAATAGACCGAGGAATTAAATTTCCAAGTTAGCAAAACTCGCAGTTTTGCTGGGAGAAAAATCTGGAATTACGCAGGAAGGTAAAACTTGTGATCTTCTAGGCTTTAGAATGCTGGAGTTGACACGGTGCTGAACATGGAGGCCAGTTTAATTTTTGCTCGATTATTCATTCGCTTTTTTTTAAAGGATCAAGTTAATTATTTAGAGCTCTTATTCTAGTTCTTTGGTGCATAGAATAATAGCTTGGAAGCCTTTCAAAATTTGAAATCAGAAATTCGATGGCGAATGTTTTTGAGTAACAGAGATCGTATATTTTTGCACATTGTCGACAAATTTTCCCTTTAAAAATTATTTTCACGTGCAAGTATACAGGGTGGGCCAAAAAATGAACAGATTTTTGAATTAGCATATCTCTGTTGAAACTTAAGCTAAAAAAATACCAAATTAAATGTTCTTCAATTCTCTTTCAAGTAGTCTTTCTGTTTTATAGTCCTAAGTTTCATCAAACAGTCACAACAGCGGTTTGAATGAAAACTTTAAAAAAATTTTGTCAGCAACTCTTCCTGCTAAGCTGCTGTCTCTAAAACCTCCCAAAAATTACCTCAAGATAAGGAAAACCCACATTGGTGCACCAAAAACAAAAACAAATGTAAATACAGAGAGGAAAATAAATAAGTCCATAAAAACCCACCTGGGCAAAAAACAGCAGGAAACACAGAAATCATCATGCGCCTGCACCCAAAAACCCCAGGACGCAGGAAATCATGCCACCAGACAACCCATCCAGTGAGGTCACTGAACATTCATTGAAAGATGAGCCAGAAGAATCATGCCTGGGTGAACATATAGCAATGCTTAAAAATCCTGCCACGGTCCAGAGAGAATGTGCGTTTTCCTAATTTTAAGGTGATTTTAGGGTGGTTTTGTAGACAGCAGCTTAGCTGGAAGAGTTGCATGAAAAAAAAATGTTTTTTTGAAATTTTTTATTGAAACAGCTTCTGTGACTGATGACATGACTATTTGAAAGAACATTGCATAAGCTTTCATTTGGTGTTTTTTTCATTGTTGTAGCTTAATTTTTACTGAAGACATGCTAATTCAAAAATCAGTTCATTTTTTTTACCCACCCTGTAAATCACCTACTGATGAACAAGTCTAATTTTCAATTAAAAAATTATCTGGATTCTCGAACATCAATCTGATTAAAATTTCTATGCACAGTACGATTGAGGTTAAGTGGGTTTCATACGCTGTATTCGGCTGTGTTCGTAGGTACAGTAAGATAAATAACCACTCACGTTTTTGTGAGCAGATATCGAATCAAATTTAATATAGCAACAACGACTTGTTCCAGTTTTCAGACTTCAGAATCGGCGCAATAAATTTTACAGTCCATTTATTTTATTCCGTATTCTGATTGTTGAGCAGGAAGTTGTTCAATATCCAGGTTCTTTGATCAGGCATTTTATTCTGTCACATTTAATGATTTAGCACAATAATGCAGTACTTTTGATGGTGGTCATATATCGTATACAGCCAGGTCGGGGAGTCGGAATACAAGTAGAAAGCATTTTATAGAAACTTCGTGCATTTTTATGTGTGAATTTGTATGATCCAGCATAAAAGAGGAACGAGATTGTCATCCTTCCAAATGTAACTTTAATTGGATAAAAAATCCGTAAAATCCTCGACTTGAAGATATTAAATAAAATTAAACGATTTTTTCGGAAGTGCCTAGTCATGAAAAATGACCGAAAGCAAATCGTCAGCTCCCACGATGAACAGCATTTGCTCGGGAAAACCCTTTCATTCATTCGTCGGCGCGAAAGCTTTTGTTTGTTTCAAGAGCTAATCAATTAAGGAAAGGATTTCATAGAAAGAAAATAAAAGAAAATGGAAACACCTATTTCATCTCTCTCTCGTTTTCTTTTTTTTATTCTCTGGAAGGTGGAACACAATTGATTTTAAGTGCGACCCGATGCGACCAGAAATGTCAACGAACTGTGTCAGATACTCAAGTGATTAAAATCCAACTAATCATCTCCCTATAGCTTCGTTGACACACTTTGAAAGCATCTCCATAAAGGGGACCGACGTAAATTTCCCGACTGTGGTGAATAAGTGCATATGATGAAGAATATAACAGACGATAAATGTAGCTTCTAACGTATTGTATTTCCACCAAATATTGTGCAAAATTAAAAAAAATAATACCTACGAACTCGTCAATAAACACCAGCATGAATTCCAAATTTGCATTGAAAAATCAAATTACCCTCCCTAACTTTTGAGAACATCCAGGTAGATTATTTAGTTTTTAACCAGCGAGTTTCATTTTCAAAACTTGGATAGTTGATCAAACTTTTGAATGGTTTTCAAATTTTGATTTATCTGTAGGACAGGAAAGTATTCCTATCCAATGGTTTTCAAAGTTTTTATTCAAATAAGTTTATGAGAAGGCGGGGTAATTTAAATTACTTCCCTCATCTAGCTGACGATCAAGTACAGTACTTTAACTGCTTTCAGCAGCATATTAATTTGCAATATTAAAAAACAATTCAATCAATAACATTTATTCATACATTTCAAGTGCAGTTATTATAAACCATTTCAGTGTATCTTCAGTTCTTCACACGCACATTTGTATATTAATCTGCAGAAGTTGTATTTATCGTTAAGGTCATGATGTAATGCATTTTAAAATCAGTAATGTTTAAAATCAGTAACGTGAGGCTTCGCACTGTATGTATTTGAATTAAGATTGTATAAGCTATGAAAAAACATGATCTTCGAGGGGAAATTTCTAAAATTTTTCCTTCACGATGTTTTCGCATTATTTTCAATTAATACACGGATATTTTACTGGTCTTTGTACTACTTCCACTTATTTTTGTGATCCTTATATAGTTTTTTACATAATTTTATTGAAGTAAAAGGCTCCTCATATTGAAAAGGATTTCAATTTGTGTTCAGTGTGATTTACGAAAATACTATAAAGCGATTTCATGCCCCTCGATTTTGAAGAAATTAGCGGATTTTGTCCGTGAACCTCGTCCATTTCAAGTATGAAGAGGCTGCTTGAAACACTTTTCAAAGTTCAATGTGATTTACGAAAATACTATAAAGCTATTTCATGCCCCTCGATTTTAAAGAAATTAGCGGATTTTGTCCGTGAACCTCGTCCATTTCAAGTATGAAGAGGCTGCTTGAAACACTTTTCAAAAATTGAATATTTCATTGCGTCCATGGTAAAATCAATTTCAACCGCTGTATTCCAAACTTTTCACGGGCTGAAGTATAGATGAAACTGAAAGAGGAAATAAATGCGAAACCACGAGGGAAAATATTGGGCTTCCATAAAACTGTAGAATCATGACGATGATTATCCCTAAAAATTGAGGAACTGATGAGAAATAAATCTTGCCTACGATGATCAGTATACCATAATTGTCTCGAGTTCCACTTACCATTTTTTTCAACAACAAAAGGAGCAAGCAATTAGAGTCCGGGTGATATTATGAGGGCAAACAAAATTCCCAAGCGTCAAAGATTTGTACGTGGGCATCATAGGCGAATCAGTTCAGGAGAGTTTGGATATTCAGAAGCTTTCCCATGGATATATGCATTTAAAAGAATTATATAGCAGCTAAAATTTACCATCAGATGCTGAGGAAATGAAAAAATTTAAGAACAATTGAATTCGGGCGAAAGTTAGGCTCCGATAAAAATTTTCGATTTAGTTTTTTCTAGCAATACCGTATTAAAATTCTTCATGAAACTGAAACTAGGATACGGGTATTAGTTGTGAATGATTACGCATGCATGGCCTTGGAATTTCTTATTTTGTAAAATTATACTTCTCTTAACATTTTATTTAATTATTTATCTTTCCTTGAGCAGTCACGGAGCCCCAAAGAACTCCCCGCGGAGCACCACTAATAAAAGTCTTCACTAACCACACCACTGTACTTTAATTATTCGAGACTTCGAGAGTGAGAATATGCATGTATAGCACTCATGTAGAAATTAATGAGGCATTCACTTGTTGAACCTGCTCCACTGCTTTCGAATCATGATTTTAAAAAAAAATTACCCACATATCCTCAGGTTGAATAAAGAAGGGAATAAAACGAATGAGTGATAATCCAACGTGTGTAGATTCAATCAAATTTTCGGATATCCCCTCGTAGTTCGGGTAAAAAAAATCCAGTCTGAGCCGGCTCAAGACTCTGAAGACTGTCAGTTCTAAGAGGGACGGTGATACTCTTGACTACGACTCCTTTTCACTTTCTTGTCAAATAAAAATAAAAAGAAAGAATAATTCGGAGTTAGCGTCTTAAAAAAGCGACTGAGGCTTTCTTTCATGTAAGGGACAGAAAGGAAGTATAGTTGTACTCTGCGGCGGCGCCGAATTTGACGGCAGTCGCATTTCGGAGCGTAATAAGTGACAAACGCCACGGAATTAAAACAATGGATTTAATTACGCGGCTCTCGGTGAGTTTTCTGCGCTGCTTGAAAGTGTTTCGATTGTTCGTGAAAATACCGTGTGTATACGAGAATATATAGGACACTGTCAACTATATACAGTATATAATAGAGGTGGTCTTTCTCTGCAAACCGGATTTTTTTTTCTGGTCTCGTGAACTTCGTGGAAGTGATAACAATGATTTTGTCTATACATGGTAATTTCGTTTCCGCAGGATTATTTACTCATGTTTTAGAGATTCTCTTGAACAGAATTCACTCTAATATATAAGAGTTTTTTTTTGGTCCCTTGAATTTCTTCGTATTAGAGAATTTCGTTGTGGAGAACCCCCATAAAACATGGGTAGAGAACTTTATGGGACCACATTCCTTGTATAGAGAAAATCTTTGTAGACAAAATTGTCTTAGTGGAGGGATTCTACCTTTATATACTCGTATAAGATGCACTCCTTTTTTGTGCCTGAAAAATCAAATAAAAATTCCTCTCGAATTGAAAAGTCATATTTTGTTCAGAATCGGATGATTCCATAGTTTCTATGCCACTTTCTAAATCATTATACAATGTCCTCAAATATTTCGAACAAAAATCGTCATTGTAACTGTATAATGGTCTCAAGGTTTTGATTGTGCACGGATTTATATTAATAAAATGTAAACACCCTCAAATATATGATGCTAATTTGAGTGGGCGACGTAATCTGATTATTCAAGCACATTTTTAAAATAAAAATGCTACTTCATCTGGAGAAATTTCCCCCTAAAAAGTTGGGACCAAAAAGTGGGGTGCTGCGCATTGTACAGTAGGGTAAAAAAATATTTTCTGTAAAATTTTCAAAATTCTAGCGCATATAATTTTTGGATTACATCAAAGATAAATTATAAAAGCAAAGCAAGCTGAATGCAATTAAATAATATTTTCGTTTTACTTTAAATTGCTGATTTTAACAGCCGTGATTTTTTGTTTGTAAACATTTCTCATAATAAACTGCATGGGATGTGTTGGAAATTAGAAATACCAGGAGGATATAAACTTGGAAATTGGTAGTAGAAAGGTGGAAGAAGAAAAAGGTTGTTTAAGCTTCTGAAGGAAAATTAATCCTTCAGGATTCTCATGGGACCGAGTTTGACCTCAAGTTCCCAAAAGTTTTTCCGATATCTTTGGAACTTCCTGGTGTCATTCCTCAAAAACGAAATTTCCCTGAGAGAAGTTTCTTGCTGGCTAAATTTCTTAATATTGGAATCAGTTGTATTTTGGCAGTCTCATGCAAAAGACTTCAAACTCTCATTTGCATTTGATTGGTTTGAAAACCGTGTTCCTTGTCAAATATACCAACCTTACCCGCCGTATAGCCTGGCTGATTGCTGTTCTTAAATTTGAAAAGTGATTCAAAATCGTTCTGTCACAACAGGATGTGTATCTTTCAGAAGGATACATTATTTTCAGCATATTATTTTAAATACATTCAAAAAAACGACGTTTCCATTCTTTTGCCAAGGGGACGTGGTACCTGCTTGAATTCAGTAAATGTCCTTTGTAAGTGGATGTTTATTGGATGCATAACACTAATGCCATCATTTTCTGCAAAGAGAATGTTGAGGAAGCTCACGCTTCTACATTCATATGTACAATACTTGTAATTACCTAACTTTAAGATACTCGATCGTCTTCAAAACAAGAAAAATCCTCAGCTTATTAAATATACAGCATTTTTATTTTGCAGGTCGGATTACTTCTGTCATACAGCGTGATGGAAGTACTGAACCCGAATCCGTACTCCTACAATTCCGTCGATGCTCAAATGTTCACCGCTTTGTCCAAGTGGATTCGAGCGACATTTGTTCCAACAAAACGAGTTTATAAACCAGCTGTGCCAAATACCTCATCGGGCAGCTTTGAGTTTTTCGATAGTGCATCGAGTTCAAAAGAAGCGCCGAGGTTGCAGAAGGTGGGCTCAAGAAGAATGCAAAGGTTTGTGAAAAATAATATTGAAAATCACGCTTTATATTTATTTTGCATGCATACAGACGCACTTATATTCCAAGGTTAGGGCATTTTCATCAAAGATCGAAGGTCTGATGTGAATCCAGCAGGTATCCTTCAATAAGGGAATTAAAAAATACTGGGTCATTTGTGATGCATATAAATGAAGCCAGAAACATGACAGTGGAAAGAAGCTTTCATCACAAGCGATGGGATATTTTGAATGTAAAAAAAAGTCTTACGATGCACTCATAAAATTTATCCATTGATTCAAGGCAAAATTTAGCATAAAGAATGGAAATGATAGCTTAATTGCACGTTCTTCAAAAATCGGACTGAACTTCGGTATCTCAAGCAAAAATTCTCCTCGTCGCATAAAATCTTTAAAATATTAACCCTGTGACATCGCTTAGTTTTTTTTTTTAATTGAAGTGTTCATATATATTTTTAATTTTAATTTCAACAACTTGATAAATTATAAGAACCTTCCCATTTTTACCTGTCATCGTGAGAAGCGGTTCATTCCCTGAAGCTTCTGTATCATAAACATTTCAGGTAGTGATGCGAATACTTTTATGAATTATCAATGAAAACTCAAGCAAGAAATTCAAGCTGAATAAAAGCAAAAACAAGTATGTGCGGTTGCGAGGATATAGAATATGAATACTTTACTGTATATAAACATCACAGGAAGTTCATAAAAACTCCTCTTTGTGGCGCGCGAATTACACGATAATAACGTTTGCCACCCTTTAACAATGAAAAAAAAAATGTTTGATTTTCAATTCCAAAACGTGTCAATTGCTGTTTATTCGGTCCTCGAATTTTTCCGGAAAAGCGATCCAACCCAGGACAGCTTCGTGCAAGACATCGAAAACGAGTTTCGAGAACACAACGACTACGACCAATATCCGCTAGAGGACGCCAACAACGTCTACGATAACCCGGCTAACAATCAGCCACAGGCAGACGGCGACTACGACGACGTCGATCTTTACGACGCGGCTATTCGGTCGGATTTCGACGAAGACTTGCAACAGCTTCCCGGTGGCGTCCCTAGGAAACTACTCGGCTACCTCGTGCCGCCATCACCGCCACCGGCATTCCCGGTGCCCGACGCGTACGAGCTACTGATGGCAGATGTCGCCCCTGTCGCGCATGTTTTGCACGCGGAGCCTGTTCAACAAGATCCCTTATTCTCCTGGGACACATCAGGTACGTTAAATAATAAGGAAAGGTTTGTGGCTCAGGAAATTGCACGAGTGCTCCGCGGAGCCCCCAAAGAAGATCCGCCTGGATCGTATCAGCGACTGGCCTGACAAAGTTAGAGAAGTTGAGAATTTAACGTTAAATAATAAGGAAAGGTTTGAGACTCAAAAAATTGCACAAGTGCTCCGCGGAGTCCCCAAGGAAGATCCGCCTGGATCGTATCAGCGGCTGGCCTGACAAAGTTATAGAAGTTGAGAAAACGTACTTTTTGCTATATGTCATGTCGTAAAATTTCCATGAATAGGGCCCCTTTGGGGTACCCCAAGTTAGTTAATGTTTTTCAAAGTCTGTTTTCATAAGGGCACCGCGCGGGCGTCTCTAGACGTGATAATTTCTATAGGTGTTCCACGGCTTTTACAGAAAAGCGCGAAAAAAAATTAAAATAAAGACAATCGACAAATTTGGCATTTGTTTTTAAGCATGAAGCAAAAATCACTTGTCTCCGGAAACATCATTGGGAACATCATCATCAATATCATTTACTTACGGAAGTTTAAAAGAAAAATGTTTTTTAGAGGTGCTTTGCGGACCCTTCGAGAACTTGCTTGGAGTTCTTAGATGAGTTTCCACGGCTTCCAGAAAAAATAATTGAATGAAATAAAATTATAAAAGAAAAATTAGACCATTCTTAATCATGAAGCGAGGACTACTTATCTCCGGTAACATTATTGGGCGAGTTTGATTACGATAAAGATAAAATGCAATTAACGTTTTCAAGTGGTGCTCCCGGGAGCCTCCAGGAATCTGAGGCTCCACTAACGGGTTTTCCAGCAGGAAAGTGAAAGAAATTTTGGATTGAATGAAGGAAAAAATTACTTCATTATATTGATCTTGAGCAAGAAATAACAATTTTTTCCGAGATAACCTCCTTGGAAAAGTTTAATCAAGGAAGATCTAAGACCGTGGATCTCAAGCGATTCTCCGCCGAGCCTTCAATGGCCTGCCTGGATAATTCTGTAAAGTTGCTTCTAGAAACTGAGATGGAACCACTGCCAAATAAAAAACAATGAAATTACATTCTATTTCTGTTTGAGTAAGAATCCATAGGAATTACTTATTCTAGAAATACCTATACTGTGTAAGTGTAAATTTAATTCAGGAAGGTACATCGAATAGGCAGAGGCTCTCATCGGAGATATGACTGAAATCCCGCGATTGTTCCTGGAAAATAAAAGAAAAATCTAAAAACTATGAAATGATCGAAAAGCAATTACAAAAATTGAAATCCATTCATGTTTTTGTCTGAATAAGCAATAAGATAAACTAGCCTCACGAAGAGAGGCACACAAAATAAGTTGTCCCGCGTAATCCGCCAAATTTTCTTTAAGAAACCCGAAAATGTATTTCATTCCTCCATCAATAGGACACACGCAAAGAGATGAAAATAAGATTACTGCGGATTCTTTGGATTTTCCTGGACTATCACCAGCAGACCTCACCCAAGACTTTTACGATTCTTTGCCTGAAAGCACAATTTCGCCTCTTCATCTCAAATTTCACGAGTCTCATCCTCATCATCATCCTCAACATGTCCGAGATCAGTTTCCACGCAGTCATGCAAATCATCAGCATTCGAAGGAGTTCTCGAACAAACGAAAGGCCTGACTTCAATGCCTTTTTCGAAGGCAGGAAAGTGGAGTTATGGTCGTCGTTCCAAAGCTAAAGCTGGCTTCGCCTTGTATATGCTTCTAATAGCTGTGTCGCAATGGTTGTCGTCCTTCGTGATTTAATAAAAATGAGCAGTCTGTGAGTATGGCGGGAAATTGGCAAGGAGTTACCGGAACTGGGGCGAAAATTGCAAGCTTTGATTATTTGTACCCACCGCCTGCTGCATCGTCGTCAAGAAACCGGGCAAAAAAGATGCATTTGTACGATTTGCGACAAAATATTAATCATTAACAGTCAATGTTTCATGCATAAATCTTTAGGAGAATAGAGACTCAAATTGGCTTTCTTCAGTCTCTCCTTTTTATTATATTGTTTCCCGCAAAAAGGGGATTTATCCGTTGATAAGGATGCAGTATTTATGGAAATTCAAATTATAGTTCGAGAGAACTTTTTAAATATTGACCTAAATTTATATTCTCAAAGCCAGGAAATGAACACGTCCTTTCGGGGTCACTAGAATAAGAGTTTCAAAAATCTATCAGCTCATCTTCTTTCACTCAATTTTAACATAATCATATCCGAAGTTTTTGTCAAGAGATTGTTACGTTTTGAAAGATTGATGGTAAACATTCGACTACGAAAAAACACATACTCACACCAACACTAACGACAGCACTAAGACTAAGCGTACTTATTTTTTTCTTTTCTTTAACTTTAGCGTGACTTAATTAAAATGTTATATGACATATATACGTCAACATCATATGAGGTGACAAATTTTGAATAACTGCACTTGGAAATGCAGTTACCTAAGGAATGAAGGTAAAGGGAAAAACTTAGTAGAAAAATGCACTGACATTGAAGATCATGTGCAAAAACAAACGGGAGATGAAAAAATATTGTTGGGCACTCCATTAATCAAATGCTATGACTGTTACTACTGTAATTTTTATTCCTTGAATATTCAGACGAGGATGCCATTACACATACGCGCACAAATTCGGTTGAAGATTTCTTTTGAAGCAACTGTGACAAACGAATACGTATAAGCAACTCCCCAAATGAGTATTCAAACTAAAATGAATATAATCCACACTTTTTTTCGATCAATGTTCGGTATTGTACTGAGAAATTGGTACTTCGTGGAATTTTCTTGTTGGTTTAATGGTCGAATTTTTTTATCTGTGTCATTCTGAGCTAGCAGCAGACTGATCGCGTGATACAGGGATACTGCTGCTGATGGTGAAAACGAAGGAATAAACCTTAGGAATAACATAAGAATGGTCCTGATGGGCTGAACAGTACTGTACATTTGTTCATTAGACTAAGAGATGTTATGGCTGTGTAATGAACCATGAACAGAGAAACGATACTGTCATGTAGTTGTACTGATGAATCCAACCGGAAGGGCTCACGAAATGTTCAAACCATTGTGTTATACTGACACCGTCGAGGATGCGGCATTCATTCATTACTTTAGATTCAACGTTTGAAACATAGATGACACTGCTCTGAAGAGTAAAACTTCAACTCCGTTCAGCTCCAGCACTTT
Source organism: Notodromas monacha (assembly GCA_905338405.1). Taxonomy (NCBI): domain Eukaryota; kingdom Metazoa; phylum Arthropoda; class Ostracoda; order Podocopida; family Cyprididae; genus Notodromas; species Notodromas monacha. Next base: position 52,150 of record CAJPEX010001048.1, read on the forward strand.
CGATCAGCAAGTGAAGAAAATTGCACTCGAAGTACAGTACACGTGTCTTAACTTTGTGTCATGCTCTCATAAACTAATTGTTTTTTTCAATTTTACGTCAGCGTACTCGAATCAATCGAGCATTAATGCCAACATTACGCTACCGAAAAGTCTTCCGAAATACGTACAAATTTTCTCTCAGCCGGTCAGGATGCCTCTCGTTCGAAATTTCGGATGTTAAAAGATTTTAGCGAACAATGATTACTGAATGATTGCCTTCAAGCACAGTATGTTGTACTTTACAGTCCAGGAAAACTGTGCAAGTTTGCTCAAAATGTTTTCTTGAGTTTTTGTTTGTTAAAAACTGAAAATTCAGGATTATTCTATTGAAGGAAATTCGAAAGTCGTGTTTAAAAGCTTCTCCGATTTAATTTGTGATCCCATCTTCAAATCAAGGAGTTCACTAAGTATTTATTTAGTAAGCCTTACTGACTTTTGTTGGAACTAACAGCGAGTTCAGTAGTCCCCTTTGTTAAGCGCTGCGTTGAGAGTGTATTGGTTTCCTTAATTGCGTCATTAAGAGCGGGTCACACTTGAAGAAATGGGTTCTCATTATACGAGTACTTGGCAAAAACCTGGAAGCAGGATAGGTTAAGAACCTAGAATTATTGTACAGTATTTCTATTGACACAGCCATATCATGTACGAGAAGCCAAACAAATACCGAAGCAAACTCTGGGTCAGGGTCACTAAATATTTTTGACCCGAGGAGCCCATTTTGAAATACATTTCCTTCGCCAGAACCCAGCTTGAAATATAATTCTATGACGGATACCCTTTTTGACTTATACTATACATCGCAAAACATTTTTTTTGCACTACATAAACGACAGTGTTCTTGAAATAGCTTTCTTTCCTCGAAAATGTTGCCAATTCTGGGCGTATGGACCTTAGCTCATTTCATCTTCCACTCAATCCAACATTCTCTTTTAATTTATTTGATTTTCAGCATCTGCATCATTATATAGAGCCTCTGTGAAATTCATGAGAATCACTTATCTGGTGCTCTGTTTGAAGCACTGATGAAACCTTAGACGCATAGATTAAGCGATGGGTTTCCACAAATTAATCCCTCAAAGCATATAGAGTTTTAAAAAACTTTGAAGTTTATTTCAATTTTATGTGTCAATATAATCGCGTTCAACCGGCAAAGGAAATCTGATTTGAACAGTTTGTAAGACATTAATTTGTTATACTCGTAGGCTACTGTTTATCCATGTGACGTGAGAGTTTTTGCAGTTTAGCTGGGAAATATATTTGCAAAACCAGATGGAGAAACGTGCAAAGCATTTATGCTAAAATACGTCAGTCCTGATATGACTCGAAGCATTCACCTGAAAAATAGGTTATGTGCCGTATCTTGCATTACGGGGAATTTGGATTTATTGGTGCTCAGATTTGGCAGAGATTTCCAAAAGAAAACATTGAAGGCAAATTAAATTTTTATTATTCCATAAATCAGAGCACACAAATCCACTTGAAATTATCATGGAAGAGGAAGGTTCGGATGCGCTGGAAAAACACAGTAGAGACTTTTTTTCTTAAAAAAAGAATGCTAAAAATAGTGAAACCGTATCAATACTCAGACACTTCGAAATCAAATACTGTATTAGTGTTCAAAATAAACCATTTTTATGAACTCGGAAAAACATCCTGTTTATGACGATGACTAAAATACCTAATATATCGGTAAGTCAAGGTCCCAGCATGTTACGCTGATCAAGCTGAAATGATAAGAATCTAGTCTGCAAATAAGATACCCATATTTAAAATGAAAAACATCTTTGATCTATTTGCAGACATCGTCATGAATAGGGGCACAACCAACAACATAATTCCCCGTGAAAAACAAGTTTTTCTGAGGTGAATCTCCCAATAAATTCCTATGCCCATATTCTTCAGGATTCTGAAAGCCATCTTTTTTTGAATCCTCCTCCATCTAACCCTTTCTTCGAATATTTTGCCAATTTTCTATATAAATAGTTTCCATGATTTCAAAAATACCAAACAATTTCTTTGAATATTTTTGCCAATTTTCTATAGCTAGTTTCCATGCTTTCAAAAATACCAAACAATAAACACGGAATTTCTAAATGTAATTCCAAATTTCCATCTGACAGTAAAATTCACCCCCGAAATGAAAATAAAAAAGCTGTAGTTCAAGCTAGTGAGTGTAACGAAAGGAGGGGAAAAGTTTCATATATCTTTGAGGAAGTTTGCGTTGAAATCACACTTTGGTATCTTCTTCAGGAGCAATTTCATCTCTGCTCGCAACAGCACATTTTTACTAATCGTTTACACGAAATGAAAAACAAAAGTACAACGGGCTAATGCGTATGTACACTTACTATATATATACCACCGAAGGCTTCGCAGAACAATCACGCCGTGCGGAATCTGGTGATATATATGGGGGGCAGAGAAAAGGGGTAAACAAAAGCCCGCAGGCGAAGGAACTGTATATTATTGAGGTCGTCATCGCATGCAGTCCTTGATCCCCTTGCACATCCCTGCAAAAACTCCGTGATTGCCAAGTTCATTGCGCGACAGATGAACATTATAGGGTCGTATTTGCCTGCCTATAGAACGACCCCGACCAGCTGAAACGAACGCCGACCTCGTATATATAAACAATTTTATCTCTCCGCTTTCATGTCGCTTTCAAGACACAGTGGAATTGCGCTTTATTTCGTACCGGATGTGATGTATTGCTCATGCGCCGGAAGCGCAAATTTCTGTTTTTTTTTGTGCCAGCGCGGATAAAAGAGAGAGAGAGAGAAAAAAAAAAACCACGACGAGCCCTACATTGGAAAAAAAAGTTTTCCACTGGTGAATTCTCACATGAATGAATTCGTCGGACTTTTATTATACAGTAATTTCAATCAAACTTTTTCAAGTTTTTTCCAAACGTTATTGAGCTCATACTTTTGGTTATCTTTGATGGAAATTCTATGGTTTAAAGAAAATTCGATGTCCTCAAATGAGATTTTACTTTGAAAAATAATTTGAAAAAAATTGACCTGGATTTTAGATCATACTTGAAAAACAGCAGTCTTCATTTCGGAGTTTCACTCTATACCGAGACTTTCTTATTTCTTTTCGGAGAAGTTCATGTCTAAACTGCAAGCAAATAAACTTTGTGTTTTTGCCCAACCATCAAAGTGCAGTATTTATTCTATATCAGATATATTGGTATGCGTAAAGGAGGAATCATTTCAGTTCTTCTCAAGGGAGATGAGCGGCACATTCATCTGAAAGTTCTTTCCACACATACATATCATGTAAGTATTTCTGAATTTCATTAAATTGATGATATTCCGAGGGAATCTGACAGAAATCAATGACCAAAAGAAGACGAATATAAATGGTACTTGCTAATTTTGGGATTTTAGAGCAATAGACGACAAACTTTGTAATTTTCAGCAGTGTTATTAATTATGACTTCCTCATCAGATTTCTTACGCTTCATAGCACGCAAATTTTAAAATTCACTTGATGTTTCTGGGACAGCATCTAATGGAATTCGTCTCTGTTCATTTAAATTTATCTTTTCATGGATGTTGTTCCTGTTTCAAGTATACTGTGCAGCAGTAAACCCGGCTGAAGTTGCCTCAGATTCAACGCCGGAAGTCAAACTGATGAAAGCACTTCAAAATAGGTTCCGATCATGTTTGTTGAGAGAGAATCCAAACGGACAATCCTACCTAATATCTCATCTGTCATGATTCACGAAAGGCTCTCAATCCGACGATGTCGAGTTCCGAAATGGATCTGATATCTCTTCGCTGATTGATGTTTACTGATGCAATGCTTGAATGAAGACTGAAAACGATTAAAGTAAGGCTCTTGATANAAGCACTTTATTTTTCCAGAATATAACTCCATTTTAAAATTACTACAGAGTATTCTTGAGTGTTCAGACGCATCTCACATCAACATGACAAGAAATAATAATACAGTAAGACCCCCACATACGGACACCTCAACATGGGGACAATTTGACATAGGTACATTTATTTTTCAATGAAAAAATCATAAAAAGGCCCAACATAGGGACAATGACTTGATATGAGGACATTGCATGATAAAATTGCCAAAAATGTCTACGTAAATTGATTTTTATTAGGCTTAATTGCAAGAAACAGATATTTCAAACCCTAAGAACTATGCAAGAAAAATGCTTTGGTACTTTTACCCTCACTTTCCCATCCATTCAGTTAATTAAAAAAATTATCTTTAGCACAGATAGACTTCCTTCTCTCTTTGTGACTTGGAAGTTATTTTTACAGATGCCAAAATTTCAATTAACTGTACAGCTGTATGCTATTCAATTCTCCAAATTTTCTTAGTGGGTTGAAAAATATTCACTGAATCAAATTCAAGTGGCAAAAAACATTTTTTTCAGGGAATTCTGAAGAATATTTCTTTCATAAAACACCAATTAAAAATTATATAATGTAAGTCTATGGGAAAACAAGACTCAACATAGGGACAATTCAACATAGGGACACTCCTGATGCACCAATTATGTCTGCATCTGGGGGTCTCACTAATCTCTAATTAAACTATGTTTCATGTGACTATTTTCTACAGGGAGAAGTGTTATTCCGTTGAATCTAAAAGGCAGAAACGGATGTAAATCATTAGGATACGAATTCCAGTATAAGAGCGGAAGAATACGATAAAAGCGGAACTTGGAAATCCCGGGGTTTGTCAAAATGGAAGTTGAGGGATGGGATGGGAAAGGAAGAAGAGCTTATATGTAACATATATACAGGGCTTTCCTGAGGTATAGGGCTTACATTCAGGGCATGCATGTTGTTGAACAAAAGTGCGACATCACTCACGAACATTGTTTAAGGGATTCTAATCCTAACAAAAAAGCTTGTCTGTTCAAAATACTGTAACTTAAAACACACACACAGTTTTGGGATGCGGACTGGAAATATCAATTATATTTTGGGTTTTTTTCGCGAAAATTACGAAGTTTATACGACTTAAATGAGATGCGCGTCACGGTACCTATAAATTCTCGTAACTTCTGTGTTTTTTGACTATTTTTACTAAAAAGAACAACCTCACAAGAATAACCTCCAGAGCCATCAATTTATAAATAAGAAAAGCCTCTATTCAGATGTTTGAATACTGAACTATTTTAAAATGCATCACAGCCAGGTTATAACCCTTCCACGATGACCCAAATCTAACAATAACTCGCCAAATTAGAGTTTCAGGAATCAATTTTGACGGAAGAAAAGCCAGAGGGTCCAAAAGTGTTGCCATACATAAAAATAATACGTTCCTAATGTAGAAATACTCCAACACTATAAGAATAGAAGAATAACAGGTTTTCTTTTTATGGATCAAGGTCTAAATATTATGCGAGACAACTGAAAGCCCAGCAGACAAAGAAAGCAGGTTATCTAATCCCAGTGAACCCAGACGTGACGGCTAATTTGATCGCAGATGCCACACAAAGTTAAAGCGTGCACGCCAAAAACCGTTAAAAAAAACCAGTTTGTATTTTATCGCGCTTATGCTGGAAGTTACTTATTTTTTTTTAGCTTTTATGATAAGCTTTAAAAGGTGGGGTTTTTATTGAAGAGTGAATATAAGAAAATAAGTTAAAGTCTTGTTTGAAGATGAAGCAATTCCTTAAAAAAAAAAATTCGAAATTTTCCACCCAAAAAAAAACTTCAGTGAATATATGAAAAGAAGTTGAAGTCTTGTTTGAGGATGAAGCAATTCCTTGAAAAAAAATTCGAAAATACAATTCGAAATTTTCCACCCCAAAAATAACTTCAGTGGATACAGTATAAGAAAAGAAGTTAAAGTCTTGTTTGAGGATGAAGCAATTCCTTGAGAAAAAATATTCGAAAATGCAATTCGAAATTTTCCACCCCAAAAATAACTCCAGTGAATATAAGAAAATAAGTTAAAGTCTTGTTTGAGAATGAAGCAATTCCTTTTGCTGATCCCGGCTGCTGCTGCCACGTACGCGTACCCGGTCGCATATCCACGAGAGTGGAAAATGAATTCCATGTCCAAAAAAGGGGCACAAAAATATAAATGAAAATGAAATGCAAGCAACAAAAAACGCGTGCGATTTCTGCATGCAAGTCTGGAGCTTTCGGAATTACAGCTCTAGGGACGACGAGGGTAACATGAGCAGAAACACAAGCAAAAGCATGGTCGAGGATGCTGAGGCGGGGATCAAGGCTCGGTTTAGGACTGGTCGGGTGAGTAGGTAGTAGGTTTAACTAGGTAGAGACTGCTCCAGCCCTGTCGCAACGTCTGTTTATCGTTGCCCTAGTACTGCCTTTGCTTGGGCACAGGACTTGTTTTCATACACAAAAAAAAAAGCAGGGGCCGGGGCCAGCACCAGCACAGGGCCCGTAGTACAAAAATGCTGCCCCGACGACCGTGGGCGTTGAATTAATTCATTCCACCACGGAGCCAAATAAGAAAACCCCGCCGGGTTTCGTGGACTTTCTATTTGTGAGATGAGAGTTTTCCGCTGATTTCCTAGCGGATTCTTCCGCATTACTGCAGAAGGCCTTAGCTTCTTCTGCATTCCAGATTTCCCTTTCCGAAGGAACCGCCGCCGAGCTTATTACGGTTTAGGGAGGAAATTCATCTCCTTGCGAAGTGCGAACCTCGGACACACAAGAAAAAGAACACACAAAAAGTGATACGATGCAAAAATGACGACATTCTCTGCCTATCTCCCCTGAAAAAAAAAAATGCTACTCGGAAAATTCATCGCTAATTAAGGAAAGAACAAATTTAACGAGACAACATCCTTCCTTCCAATTCGCAATATATTTTGAAACCAATCAGAGACATGTACAGTACACGTAAAGAATTAATCCTAATACAAATGACAAAGCAGCTTCATGATCGAGATGACTAAAAAAAACCAGTTACAATTAAAACTCGCTTATTCACATGTGATCCAGATTTCTTCAGCATAAATGTCTTGTGAATCAGCGAAAGCATTCGTAAACGAGACCTCCGAGTTGATGCTGTACGTCAATTTTCCAAATTTGATGGATTTTTTGAAAACAGACTTGAATGTTAATTCCAAATACAAATACACTCACATCACACTCCCTTGTGACGACAAGAACCCGGGTATATTTCAAATAACTTGAGATTAAATTAATTTTTAACCCGGGTCCACGTCAGAAAAGTCAATGACAAAATCACTGTACAGTACAGTGATGTCATCTTGCGAATAAAACCCTATTTTAATTACAGACATTTTATGGGCACCAAAATCGGCCCTTTTGGCAATGAAAGTCAAAGGTTTTCCTGGTAAATCTGCTGCTGTTGCTGTTTTTTTCTTGGAGAGGGAAAAAATGTTGTTGTACGGAGAGTAGGCAACGAAAATGAATTGTTGTATAGACAGAATCTTTTAAAATTGCAGTCTAGGGCATTCTGCTGGGAAAAAATAAATTTTATATAGATAAATTCGTTGTAGACAAGACTATTGTAAAGAAAGCCGACCTGTAATGCAAACAACAGAAAATTTCAGCTGCGCTCGGGGTTTACTGTAAAAAATCAGATGAACTACAGTTTAAAAAATAATATTAAAATCAAAGTTTATGATGACAATACTCACTGAAATGATCTCTGAACATTCGCTTGAGGGTTAAATACAGCATACTTGCCTAATACAGTTCTTAGTTTTTTTGTTAGAAAAATAAATAAAGTGTGGCCGCCCCCGCAGGAAAATAATTCAAAAATATCCAAGCATTTGGGGGTTGAATACCTGCACAATTTACGTCATCACTGCAACGTTGCCACACCGGCTGGATAAACATTGTTAGTGTCCCATTCCTATATATTCTGTTTGAGTGATTGATTTTCTTAGTACAGTACTCCAATCCTGGAAGGTTTTTATTTATTGAGCACTCGTCTCTTTACAGAATCGACCGACAGAGTCGAGGCTGAAAATAGCGAGATCAATCACTGGAACGGCACAAATAAAATATGCCCTGGACAAGATTTGAGTGATGGGCGAATCATGGTCATTTTTCGCATGAGTGGACGAAACAAAATAACCGGGAATTCTTTCGAATACCTGTAGAGCCCAAGCTTTTCCTCACTCAGCTCATGTAGTGAGTTATATTATGGATAATCCCTTTGATCGCATGGAGATTTTATTATGATGAATCCTATATGGCCTTGCTTGGTGAAATACAAACTTCGCCGCACGTCTGCGGGAAAAGCAAAATATGTTCCCAATAACGCATGCATTAAACATGGAACTTTCCAACGCCGCACGAAATCAAATTAAGCAGACGGCTTTTGATTAGGCATCAACATCAATGGATATGCGCAGGTATTTATTATCATTATTTTTTGCTTCGGCTTCCAGTATTGACAGAGGGTTTCATTCGCAAGATGGTATTAATACCATATTATCGATCTTCCCGACGCGAAGCAGAGAATATAATTCGCATAATTGAGTCAGTTGAATTACTAATGAGATCTCGAAGATACGAGTGAGTGTATGACGCGCATTCGTACTTGAATGAACGATGCGACCAGTTTCTAAAAATATACGTATTTATTGGAAAATAAACTTAATCGACAGGGACTATATCGTAGAAGAATAATTTAGCTGATTCATTGATTATTTCTGTTTCATAATAATGATTTGAGAACGCATCTATTTGGGTCATTTCATATAGAAACTGGGTTTCATAAATGATGATGCAGGGTAGTCAGAATCAGTCTAGTCAGAATGTATTTCATCATGATACAGTAATCGGAAAAATACTTCAAAGAGCCATTTTTTTTTATCAATTTCGCACGTGCGGTTTTTGGCAATTTTTTTTGGTCAAACATAAAATAGCGCGAATACGACCTTCAATGAATAAAAAAAAATCGAAAATACTATTCGAAATTTTCCACCCCAAAAATAACTTCGGTGAATATAAGAAAAGAAGTTAAAGTCTTGTTTGAAGATGAAGCAATTCCTTAAAAAAAAAAATTGGAAATTTTCCACCCAAAAAAAAACTTCAGTGAATATATGAAAAGAAGTTAAAGTCTTGTTTGAGGATGAAGCAATTCCTTGAAGAAAAAAAAATTCGAGAATACAATTCGAAATTTTCCACCCCAAAAATAACTTCATTGAATATAAGAAAAGAAGTTAAAGTCTTGTTTGAGGATGAAGCAATTCCTTGAGAAAAAAAATTCGAAAATGCAATTCGAAATTTTCCACCCCAAAAAAAACTTCAGTGAATATAAGAAAAGAAGTTAGAGTCTTGTTTGAGGATGAAGCAATTCCTTGAAAAAAAAAAGTCAAAAATACAATTCGAAATTTTCCACCCCAAAAATAACTTCAGTGAATATAAGAAAAGAAGTTGAAGTCTTGTTTGAGGCTGAAGCAATTCCTTGGGAAAAAAAATTCGAAAATGCAATTCGAAATTTTCCACCCAAAAAAAAACTTCAGTGAATATATGAAAAGAAGTTAAAGTCTTGTTTGAGGCTGAAGCAATTCCTTGAAAAAGAAAATTCGAAAATACAATTCGAAATTTTTCACCCCAAAAATAACTTCAGTGAATACAGTATAAGAAAATAAGTTAAAGTCTTGTTTGAGGATGAAGCAATTCCTTTTGCTGATCCCGGCTGCTGCTGCCACGTACGCGTACGGTCGCATATCCACGAGAGTGGAAAATGAATTCCATGTCCAAAAAAGGGGCACAAAAATATAAATGAAAATGAAATGCAAGCAACGAAAAACGCGTGCGATTTCTGCATGCAAGTCTGGAGCTTTCGGAATTACAGCTCTATATAGGGACGACGAGGGCAACATGAGCAGAAACACAAGCAAAAGCATGGTCGAGGATGCTGAGGCGGGGATCAAGCCGAGCCAAATCCTGACCAGCCCACTCATCCATCATCCAAATTGATCCATCTCTGACGAGGTCGGGACAGCGTTGCAGACAAATAGCAACGGGATCATGACGGAAACGAACCCGTGTCCTGAACAAAAATGGGTCATTTCATATAGAAACTGGGTTTCATAAATTATGATGCAGGGTAGTCAGAATCAGTCTAGTCAGAATGTATTTCATCATGATACAGTAATCGGAAAAATACTTCAAAGAGCCATTTTTTTTTTACCTTGCCTCTTTGAATTCTCAAAATGTCTTCGTGGGGATTTGTATCCGTTTATTTAGGAACATTTTGCCTGGTTCATAAAAAAATAAATATTTAGATCTACCGATGAGTACTGATGCATATACTGCACACTTCTTGCGAGCATTTTAAAGCATGAAAGCTCGATTTCAATTTCCTCCAAAAATTATAGCGCATTCCTGAAAATTTATATGATTTATCGTTTTTTAAACCTTCATTTTATTCAGTAAAAAACGCGACATATACTGTATTTGCCAAATTACCAAGAGAACCTTTTCTGGAAAATTGAGGCGTAAATAAATTGAGTGCAGTTTGCGGTGCACATGAAAAAAATAATTGAAACTAGTAAATCCTGGTGCAATTCATACATGAGTCTTGATAGGTGAAAATAATGAGTGGAAATCTCCGTTTTGCACAAACTCTTTTAAAATACAGTCAAAGATCTCCAAGTTGAATTTCATGGGACCAGAAAATCATTTGACTTATGGATGTTTAAACTTTTGTAGGTTTGGAGATGATGAGGTTTTTAAATAGGGAAACAAGCATTTCTTCTGTGGGAAGGATGAAAGAATTGCCAGAAATTGTTATTGGTAATATTCTAGGCTTTGAATTGCTTCTTAAATGAGTTGACAAGATGTTGTACTTGGATGCAAGGGTTCATTTGCCTAATTACTGTATGTCTTTCACTTCTTTTCACAACACATAATTATATCTTTTTTATTGATTTTCTCTAACCAGTGTGAAGAAAATAGTGACCAAAAGGTTCCCAAAAATTTGTGTTAGGGAGGTTTGAGAGGAAAAACATTTGACTTAGGGCGGCTTTTACTACATTGCTTCTATTAAGGGTGAATTTAAAAAAAATCGACCTAAGGAGGTATTTGACTTTCCAAGGTTCAACTGCACTTCATATTATTTCATGAAACTAAGAAATACAATATTTGTTTCAAATTTTCAATTTATACATGAATAGGTATGGTCAAATCACGTGAAAAAACCATGTGCGTTTCTTACTTGACGGCACATGGTACTCAAATAAATTGCGCGAATCATCTATTCCTGAAAATTTGAATGTCCATATTGATCTTAATAATTTTAATGATTATCATAGCATCATGCATAGCTGTTCAAAATTACGATTATACATTGATCTTGAAATTAAATGGCCTGTCATGACAGGAACTTCATGAAGTAGTGAATACATTCCTGCATGCCCAGAACCCATCCAGAGATAATATATCCGTATTTCTTTCATCGCAATGCAAAAAAAAATTTTGCACACAACCTGAAATCCTAGAGGAAAAAAAGTTTCAAGGAGTTAGGATTTCCTCGCCGCTTTCAGTGCCCGTCGCACCGGAACTTTTCCGCGCCAAACCTTCGCAGGAAATATTAGTGTCGGAACATGGGCGGTTATGGCGGTGGGGAAAGAGAAACTGTGAGGAATTTGGCGAGAAATCGGTCTCGGTTATTTGACTAATGGTCGGAAAGTCTGCATCTCTCTCTCTCGCTCTTTCTACCATTCCCTGTTGAACCTCAAGGGCTCGCACGTACGAAATGCTTAACGAGGACGACGACGAGCAACGTTTATACATGGGTCACGTCGTTCACCTCGCAACGAGAATGCCATTTTCAAAATTGGAGTTTTTTTCCGTAAAATATTCAAGGGCTGCTGGTGCACAGTGAAAGATGCAGGCTCTGTATTATGGGACTTTTGTGTGTGTGTGTGTGGAAGTTCTATACATGCGAGTCTGGTAAACATCATTTGACTTTGAATGCGGATCTCTCACGGGTTTTCCAACTACTGCAGATAATGCATCCGGTATGAGGGCATTTCCTGAAGAAATATGTACTTGTTTATGTGATCACGGCCTCTTCGACGCGATAGTGGATGCCGTCATCCACATGAAACGTGCATTTAGACGCATTAAATTTTGTTCAATACGGGCTGAAATTTTATTCTCGGGCTCATTTCGCGCACCGAATCTTCGAGGATATATTCGCGCTAGAATTATCATGTACACAGCAAAAAGAGAATTTTGAAATTAATTTCCGATTCCATGCGACACGTTTTTTATAATCAGATTTTCAGAAGAATAATCACCTGAATTATAAATGTTATAGAAACAACGTGATTAAATTAATTATTTGATTAACTCATGCTGTAGTTCTCCAGAAGTACAATCAAGGCTAATAATTCCATTTTCATCCAGCCAAAATATTTTGAAGTACTGCATTTATTCAAGTAACATGCGCCCTTGAGTACGGCGCACACAAGGGTTTTTCAGCTGGAAATTTTGCTAAAATCTTATCCCCAAGTAAGATGCGTACCCCAATTTTTAGTGAATCTAAGATCACAAAATTTAGAAAATAGAAACAAAAAATTTGACTTTAGACATGAATTAAACAAAAATCTGATCAATTTTCAACTTTTTCAGTAGAAAAGATTTTCTTGGTACAGTTCTTCCTTATTTTTCCATTATAATCAAGTATAATTCACACCTAACTTCCTAAAACTTCTTGAAAAATTGGTACCTGCTAATGATGCGCACCCCTTTTTTTCTTCTGAAATTTGAGAAAAATGGTGTGGGTGTCACTTGAGTAAATACGGTATTATATTTTAGAAGGTTGAAATAGCAAAATTCAATGTAGTGTAGTGTAAACGGTAGAAAATTTTATATTTAATGATTTTTAGAAAATCCTTATTATTGTCATAAAGTTGAAAGGTACAGAAAATCTCAGATCAGTGGAGAATGGGATTAAATGCAATGAAAAGTTCAGGAATCTGTGATAACAAAATTATCAAATATTTCACTCATGCATATGCTTGCCAACTGCAGGATACCTTATTTGGGGCTTGAAATTAGTGTGAGAATTCATCCTACAACGATGTCATCTGATTCAGTGCTTTCGTGGGAAAATGTGAGTGTAAAATTGACGAGATTAGAGGAAATTTTAACTCCAGTTTATTTATGAACAATCATCATTACCCCGTCAAAACTAAAACGCAATTGCAGACAAAAAATGATCCACATTTCATTGATATCGTGAGATTCGAGGAATCAATGTCGCATCTCGATTGGATGTTCGCATATAACTTTTTTTCTCGAGCTGTTCGAAAAATGAATGCAATAACTTCTTGAAAAGACTGATTTTTTTTCTGGACAGGCGATTCTGCTATACATAGATAATTCATGGGATGGCAGCAATGTACGCTGCCTCTCTCCCCGCGTTTAATGACATTGCTGTTTTTCGACTCTATTTTCGCACAGCGTATTTCCCGCAGAAAACCCTTCTTCAAGATTCTGCTGCAGAACTGCAGAATCTCACGGTGGAATATTCATGGTCGTTTAATGTATTCATGAGTTGCCAGGAGTTTTCATGCACACTCCCGCATTTTCCTCGTCAGCCGCGTCACGGGTCCAAGGTTATTTTTTTTTGGCCGCAGACATTACGAAATTAGCAGTAGGCCATTATAATTGACAAGAGCCGCGCGAGTCAAAGCTCATTTTCTTTCATTGGGATTCCTGGACTGGAATGCAACGAAATCCTCAACCCGCGCAGAAATATAGAAATCCCCAAAAAAGAAACTTATTCGCAAAAATCACGAGGGAAAAATCCCGCTGTTTGAAGCAACCTTGGCGCATCACCCCGCGTCATGCAGTTATTCACATTATATAGCCGGCAGCAGGCGGAGAAGGTTAATGCTGTTATTGCGGCTGATGAGAATATGGTAAAAGCAAACCGGAAATCGCTGAACTGGAATTCCATCCCTTCCGGCATGCAGGTCAGGCAAAAACCTTGGATAACTGGATCATAAGGGAGACGTTCAGAGTTCAGTGTGCATCAGAGTCCTGCAGCATTTGGCAAAGGATCACATGACATGCGATGCGATATCTGTAATCTTACAAATACTGGTGTATATAAGGTCTCACATAAGAGAACCATGAACTTGCATCCTTCAAAGTTGCAAGCATGGTATTTGTTTCTCAATAGAAAGAGGGTCGAACATTGGATTTGTCATCATTATGATCAAGTCGGAATATATCTGTAAGGATATGCTTGAATTGGTAATCAGTGAATTGGTCAGATTGAGATGAGGCTGTTGCTTGTAAGTACAATTGAAGCTCAATAACTCAAACCTGCCTAAGTCAAATTTTCTTTGAGTCCCAGTCTGAATTCTCTTAGGAACAATGTATTATAAGAACCTCTCCAAGTTGGAGGCTTTTCCTCTCAAACTTCCATAAGTCCAATTTTCTGAGGCTTTTTCGGATATTATTTTCTTGACATGGGAAAGAGAAAAGTAATGAAAAAAGTAACTTGATGTGTTTTGAAAGGAAGTGAAAGACTATAATTGGGTAAATGAACCCCTGACCGCAAATTCAATACACTGCTGTAAACTCATTTAAGCCTTGGGCAGCAAAGTTGGACTTTTTTTGCTACATTTTGTTGCACCTCAGAGAGGTGAAGAAAAAAATGTCAACAGGGAGTTAAGGGCAAAGTTGCAAACAATCCTGATGTTTTTTCCCTGGGGACAGAAAATTTTTGCGGGAAAATTTAAAAAAAGCTCAGTTAGTTTACCGTTTTGTTTTTGGATTTATCCCAACTTTGCCTCAGACCACCTGGAAGGGTTTTCCTGACCTTCAAAATTATGAAAATGCTGGAGGGTAGAAAAATAATCTGACTCCGTCCCAATATGGGAAAGAACCCTCTGCTGTCCAAGGGTTAAGAAGCAATTTAACCCTTGGGTGGCTAAGTTGGACTATTTTTGAAAAATTTGGTTGCACCTCAGAGAGCCAAAGAAAAAATGACAAAAATGGGGTTGAAGGCAAAGTTAGGATAAATCCAGATGTTTTTTCTGCTCAGCAAGGAACAAAATTGGGGGGGGGGGGGATTCTCAGTCAAGCAACAGGCTTTTCTTGGATTAATCCTGACTTTGCCTCAGCTCACCTGGAGGGGTTTTCCTGACCTTAAAAAAAAACTGAAAATGCAGGAGGATTTAAAAATAATTTGGCTCTGTCCTGCAATTGGAAAGAACCCTTCATCATCCAAGGGTTAAGGCCCAGAATATCACCATTTACAATTTCTTGCAATTTTTCTATGCTTCCCACTAAAAAATATTTTTATCCCTAACTTGAAACGTCCCTGCAAATTAAGACAGCCCTAAGTCAAATTTTTTGGCTGGTCCCTTGAAATTGACTCAGAGAGGTTTGACTGTAATATTATTTGTGACTCACAGCTTGGATTTGCGGAGTTCTGTCAGGGAGATTTTTTTTTTTTTACAAAAGAGGCTATTAAAAAGCATTGTACTGTAAAATTATATCCATAGGGCAGACATTTTGGATAACACTACTTACGCCTGCTGGAGCTGATTGTAACAGCTATATTCTGAAATTTAGTTCAGTAACTCTAACGGATTTTCATTTAAAAAATGCTTCATTTTTTTGAAAATAAGTTTGTCTTACTCCTCTACAGCACTGTTCTCTGAAAGAATCTGGAGACAAACCGCCAGCTTGGCCCTGGTGAGACCGACCCAATACCTAAATGAAGGGCTTACTTTACCCGACACTCTCACCCACCATACCAATAACCCTCCTGGGCAACACCTGCTTGCGAAGCCATGATTTATCGTTTCTGCGCTAGGCTTGGCGAGGCTTCCAGCAGTGTTCGTGAAAATCCCGGGGTTTGCGTTTTGTTCTTTTATCTTGATTTTTGCACAACTGTCCAATATTTTTGTCTTCTTTTTTGTTTTGTTTTTACTTTTCCTGTCAAGAAACTTAGAACGCTAGTCTCGCGGGGGATTTAGGGACAATCCGTTGACGCGGGGGCGCAAAAGGCGATTTCTCTTTTTAAAATCCTGGTTTCACGAAGGTTCTATGGGTAACCCATCGATCTTTGGACTCTGTGAGTGACGGCAGATTCTTCAACTTATCCAGAAAAATTCCGTAATTCATTATCCGAGATTTATTTTCATAAAAAATATGAATTTCTTTCTCGTTCCTGAATCGAAGGTTTCAAAATCTGACGGGGTGAAGATACAACATTAAAAATCAGCGAGGAATTCGAAGAATTTTTCTAGAGTATGGTAGAATCGAAGCATTTCCCATTTCCTCCCAATTAGAACACTGTTTGAAAATTTAAAATAGGATGTTTTTTGCTCGGAAACAATAGAGAGACTTCACTTTATTTTTTAAAATTTAATACGATACACGTCGCAAGTTAAACATTCATCATGTGAAGAACTTCCGCCATCTCATGGATTTCTTTGCTTCAATGAAAAATGCCAATTAATGATGCAAAGCACATGAGAACTATCCAGATGTATTGCAAGATATATGAGGAATATATGTATTCCTGCATACGATTCAATACGCCACACATTCTGCTTTTAAATCAGCGAAGTGCTACTGTATATAGTATCAACGAGAAATTCAAGTCGTCTAATGATTGAACAATTCCATGCGGAGAATTGTGGCACGGGTTCGAGGTCATGGAATTTAAATTTTACTGATATGCTCATTCAGATGTGCACATCATCGTGAAATCGCTGGTGGATTGAAGCCAAAACAAGTTGGTTGATCTTGAGTTTAACTTACTTGCATGTTGGTGCTGCAGGTTTTTATGTTGGTTCTTGCAGCCCATGGTCTTGATCATGAGCCTTTATTCACCAGCAGTTCAATAACTGTCACTTGAAAGAATATAATACAGGGATTATACTGTATGGCATAATCTCAATTGTCTTCGAACTGAATTATGTTCTGGTGAATGAGGCTTATTTTAATTTTTTTTGTAAAAAGCTCATGGCCGTTTTACTATCAAACACTGATTTGCCTCGTATCTTCGTCGAGATTTTCGTTAAGCGAATAAAAATCCTTTCCTCGACTTTCTTCATTGTTTGTAATGAGTGGGTCTGGCAAGTAATTTTAATTTTTGAATCCCGTTATTTCTGGACCTCGAAAAAATTGATTTTCCTCTAATCTCTATAATTGCGTGGTCTAAATTAAATTTCGTAAGCAGTAAACAATGAAAGGGAATATCTTTGAAAAACCTTCCTGGCTTTGAAATCTTCGTCATTTAATTTCATAAATTTTAATTAAATTTCGGGTTTGTCAAGCATCCAGGAGGTGATATTTCACTACGCAGACGCTTGCTGCTGATTTTTGCGGATTTAATCATCTCGAACATAACATATTTGTGACGTTGAGTCTTGAAAAGGAGCGAAACTTCATGAAATAGTTTTTGGTTTGATCTTTCGTCTTGCAATCTAACCTCGATCGTTTCGTGCGTACCTTTGGGAGAAACTCGTTTGTTTTTC